>JANRGW010012251.1:0-46560 GCA_024733675.1 Psilopsiagon aymara | reverse complement strand
TTGTTTTTTTCTTTTTTTTTCCCCCCCCCCCCCCCCCCCCGTTTTCACCTGTTAGTTATTTAAGTTACAGAACTTAAGTTAAAGAGCTAATGTTTGTTAGTTAGACCTTTGCTGTATGTGGTACCTAGCATAGAGCTAAGTGGGAACGAATTCTGGTAGTACTTGATGACTAGGGTAACCATGAAGCAAACTGAAATCACTTCAGACTAAGGCAGCCCCTGTGAGGTCCCAAAACCCTGCTCTGAAGCAATGCAGAGCTTTTACTAGTAATAAGAGAATCATATTTACTGGGTTACAATTCCTACATGAAGGAAAGCTGAGAGTCTAGTGCTAATGTTTCTGTGTTCTTTCACAGTTTTGTAACTCACTGTGTAAGGGCAGTTTGGTGTAGTACAGTGGTATAGTTTCACCATGCTAGTTATTTCTACAGTTGAACTGATATTTATTTCATATTTGAATTCACCTAAACAGAAGCTGGACCAGGTTGAAGTTCCTAGTCTGAATAACCATGCTGTTGCTACTGATGCTGTATGTATTTAATAGTGTTTATTCTTGTTCAGATGCACAGAGATTGAATAGTCACTGAAGAATAAATTCTGGCAAATTACAGTTAGTATTTTAAGCCTGAGCAGTCCTAGGCCCCTTACAGATTCATGCTAGCGTCTTCCTTTACTCATCCTTTGCAGGTCTTCTTGCAAAGGATGTTTCTCCAGTTTCTACTGAAGTTACAAACACTCTGCAACTATTTTAAAGATTTACAAAGCTGGGGTATAATGACCTATGCCTCATTCTCATTTAACCAAAGAATCAAGTTCCAGTAATATTTGATTATCTAAATTAAGATTTAATTGTATAGTAAAATCATTGCTTATGGTGACTGGTTTATGTGAAGTCTGTCTTGAATAACAGCATTGTACTTAATGGTCTTATTCCCAAGAATTTTGCTGGTCTAAATCCATCTGAGTCACCTATGAAATCATAGTGTTGGAGTAGATTCAGATCAGCAAAATTCTTAGTCATGAAACCATTAAATACACTATTTATGAGTGTATCAGAATCTCTAATTGCAAAGTACATACATAAATATTGCCGTTGTAATATTTCTGATATACTTAAACTTATTTGTGGTTAGTGCTGTTATTTTTTGTGGACAACAGTAATGCTTGTTTTCTTCTACAAGCTTTTTTCATATAATGCATATATTCCTCTTAATAATCGTCAACATTTTTTTCCCATGATTTGTATCTTTAGAGGAAGTAGTCATCTCTGTTTATTATGTTTCTTTCATACTCTTTCGTGAGTAAAAACAAATCAAGGAAAGTTCAGCTTTCTGTTTCTGGTCTTAGTAAGCAGGTTTGGTGTATTAGATATCCCATATCATCTCATTGTGTACAACTTAAGTTTGAAATCAATCAGACTAAATCAATCAAATATCAGTTCATAATTTCTAAAACTCATATGAAGCTTTCAAGAGTACATTTTTCCTGAGATTGTACATGCTGTTAACAACCTGCATAGAACCTGTACTATTTCCAGTCTAAATTCTTTAGAAGTAACTGCTATGTCTGCAGACGAACAGAAAATCAAAACAACGATATTTTCTTCAAGATTAGTTTTCTGTGACTTCCCTGGTGTTACACTATAGATCTACAAACAATAAGTTCTTCATTAATTTCTTCCTTGTGGAAAAACAAATTCCTAACAAATCAGGAATTTGCAGCATGCTGACATACATTATTACCGAGCTGCAGTTCTAAAAGAATCACAAGGTCTCCTATAAAAACCACTGAAGTCCAAGACACTGCTGTAGCATTATTCTTATTCACTGGACATTAAGGCATATGCACGTAGCAATACTCTGGAATTTTCTGCTGTCTCCAACAGGTGCATGGATAGAATACATTTACCTGAAGAGAATGGGAAATATTGTGAATACACCATCCATTATCCAGAAGGGAGCTTCCATCAGCTTCTACACGATGATGGCTGTTGTGACTAACAGCCCTTTCTCATCATCAAAGGTAGATTTTCAGACTAGGAATTGCTGGTCACTTGCATTTAATAGACTTCTGGAATTTTATCACCATTTCACCATTTAGCATCAGCATGTCAGGTTGCAGAAGTTCTTCTCTGTCATGCTGCTTCAAGGAACAGTTTCATGAACAACCATGATCTGCTTAATTCTCACATAGAAGAAATGTCAACCTGAAGTATGTGATCTGAAGTTTTCCTCTCGTGGATATCAACACAACCTGGTATCAGAAAGCTTCCTTAAAAATGGTATTGATGAAATCCCAAAGATGATTCTATTGATCAGTATTTGTTTTCTCCTTGAAAATTCAGTGATGTGTATTCAGAACATGACCAAGACAACATAATGAGTTGGCAATTTTTGACAATTTACCCTGAAGAAGGATCAAATTGTCCCCCCTCTCCCCAACATGAGGACCTTCTACCATGTACATCTGCAGCAGCATCTTTGGAGGAACTTAAAAAAGTCCTGCAGTTTTTACTCAAGTTATTTGTTCTCACAATGGCTGTTCTTGAGTATATTGCACCAAGTTTTACAGAAGAAGGCACACTCAATTCTAAGCCACTGTTTCTTCAATCTTTCTGTTGTTAACATGTTCAATGCATGTCCAAAATATCACTAAAGTACACAATGTTTCAGAAGACATAGTTGGTAAATATGTGACAGGCAAAACTGACCTGCAGTGTTCAGTTACAATGAACACTTAGATCACGATGAGCACTTAGATCACAAATAAGCTTTAAACACTAGAAGAAAACCAAATAAAGGTATTTCAACTTGTCTAGATTTCAAATGAAATTTAGAGTTTTTTTGACTGCAGTCTTGCTATTTGACTTCAAGGGATGAAAGAGTACTTCGTCAGCCAAATGGTAAACTCTGTAGGAGGGAAGACAATCAACAGTCACAGCTACTCTAACTATTCAAGTAATATTGCCAAAATCCAGCTACAAAAGAGTCACCAATTTCTGCATCTGTTCTCACCTTCCACTCCTGCTTTCAGCCAGCCCAAAGTGCATGTTTTGGCAGCCATGCAGTTTCATCTCGTTTGGTGCTACAGTTGCTCAGTGTTAGTTGGCGAAATGGTCGATAAATCAAACTAAGTAATTAATTCCATCCACCTATTCCCAAGTGCAGCTTTTTAAAATTGAAGAAGAATGACAGTTTCTAAGCATCATAATTGTCTAATTTGCTCCTTATGAGAAATCACATTTTTTACTTCAGTGGCAATGGAATTTTGCAGATTGAACGTTCCATGGTACCTGAATAAGTTACTCTGTGCCAGCAGCTGTGGATGATGTTGTTTCATCATATCCTTATTACTTGTGCAAGTGGAACCTCTGAAATACACAGTTATGATCCTTCCGGTGCTGCCTTGGGATCTGTGGAACATTGTTTTGGACCTATGCATCGATAAGTTGGGTCAGCATCAGCCAGTTAGGACTTTGGGAATGTTTTTATGTGTACAACTGCAACACATGTGAGAAGTTTCGGAAACAAGAGCAGGACAAGAAGTCAGGTAGTAGAATAGCATATATAGCATAACAGGGATTGTATCAAAATATATGCTTACTTTTACAAAATCTGTAGGATTAATCTCAAGTGATGAGATACCTCCCATTTTATGATTAATATAGGGTTTATTTGGGTTAAGCTACATATTCTGAGTAAGAATATTGCAAGTGCAGAAAGTTCTTACCATTTGGTTTGTTTTTGTTTTGTTTTGTTTTCCATAAGGCACTTTTTTATACTTCATTGTTGTCATTATGGATAATTTTACTTGGAAACCTGTACAGAAGAATTTTTATTTGGTTTGACAATGGCAGTAAAATAGAGTGCCATCAGTATTCAAAACAAAAGGTATTTTTCCATTAAATGTTAAATTCTTAACTTAGGGGTTTTATATTTTTTTTCTTTTTTAATGTGGATGAAGTGACAGTTTTTTAATGTGGATAAAGTAACAAAGTCCCATTTGTTTACCTGAGTAAAACACTATAAAAGTCTCTGTTTAAGATTTGTCGCTGTTTTACCTTTATGCTGGTGAGAAACCCACCACCAAAGTCCCTAAAAAAAACCACTATTATTTATGAATTGTATGGAATTCTCTGATTAGCATTAATGGTGAAAAATATTTTGATTTCTTAAGATTTTGTTGTGAATTTCAAAATGCTGTAAAAAGGTAACTTCTAAAGACTTTGTTTTTCTTTACCATTTTCAGGACACACAGTGGTCTGTTTATTGAAATGATTCCTCCAGAGTCTTACAGTATGAGCACCTGTTAACAGATTTGCTCACTGATATTTCTTAAGAAATATGTATGTATCTGTATGGAACTGCATTGCCCACAGATGTATTTCAGACCTCACTGATTATTCATGCTCCGTGGTGATAGGTCATACAGAGTAATTCAGTGGGTGAGCAGAAATCATGAGTATTGAACCACAGCGACAGTTCTGGTTGTTTAGGGTTTTGTTTTGTCTATCTTTATACTCTTTATCAATACTAAGGAAAAAAAAAAAAAAAGCACACGCACTTACTCAATCTAGCAGAAAATACCACAGTATATATTTAACCTCTGTCCTATTATAACTTTCAAAATGAAAAAAAAGAGTATTCCAATTTAGTAGGTGTCCATGATTATTTCAGGCAGACTTGACATAACTAATTGGTAGAGATTGTATCTGTATTTGGATTTGTCACCAGTGGCAGCTCCAATGCTTTTTTCCTGGTGGGGATTTCAACTGAGGACTACTGGGGAGGTGCAGTGAACTTTGTTTCCCACATGCACTGTCTCTTTCTTTTCTGTTGTGTTACTGTGCCAGACGTGGTGCTAACATATGCTCTCCGTACTTTGTGCAGGAGGGAAATAAGCCTCATAAAGATTTTTCCAAGGATTATAAAGTTATAGTGGGTTGCAGACACCAAGGTTAGTGCTGCCCCTGTTTGACAGTGTGTATTTGCTATTCAAAGTTAAGCAAGAAGACTGACATTATGAATCAGTATGAACACAAGCTTCTGCTTTGTTGAATATTCTAGTTTGATAATGCTCTTTATAAGAGCAGGAAAATATAAGGCGCATGGCTTCAGTTTTTGCTTCAGGCTAACACAGCATGTTCAAATCTTGTCTCAGCTTCTTCATTGCTCTTTGGTGTAGTCAATTTCTATGTCTCTGCTGTGTTCTTCATGTTTGTTCCTAGCTGTCCTTCAGCATGACTGAACTGTTACTGTACTTTTTGTGTCATCACAGTATGTCCTTGATTTATTTACCTAGATCTCTATTAACTGAGTTATACCATAGAACAGTGTAATACAGCCACAGTAGTATTTTTTAAATACTTGTGAAAATTCATCATACTAGCTAGCATTTGTCCCTGCCCATGGCAGGGGGATGGAACTAGATTTTTAAGGTCCATTCCAACCCAAACCATTCTGTGATGTTCTGGGGACCCTCTCTAGACATAAGCAGCAGCTTCAAAGCATTTTAATTTATTTATTTATTTGATTGATTATTTATTAATGAAATTTTCTTGGTCTGTATTTACGCTCTTGTTTTCTTTCACATATTTCTGTGTTCAAGCATATCAGACAGTCAATAGATTTAAATCAGGTATTGCGCCATCTTTGCAGAAGAGGTAATAGAATTGTACACTAATCAACCTGCAGAATAGGTCAGGGGAACAGGCCTTAAACTCTTGACGAAGAAGCCACAGTATGATGCACACTCTGAGCAATGCAGTAGAAAACATCTCATTATAGGTTTCACATTATTTTATAGCTAATTTCAAACAGATTATTGTAATAATTTTCAGACAATTTTGAAAAAGTAGAAATAGACTGTAGTTAATGTGTATTTTTAAGACGATTTGGGGCAAATATTCTTGTCTACAATTGTTACATGCTTTATTTGTTTTTGTGGACTTTGCTTAACATAGTAGATCCCTCTCAAAATGCTTCTTAGCATATATTTGATGATGAGAATAGATGATGTGGCTATGCAGAATATTCTATCATTCATTGTATTCAGAGACCAAATTTTTTTTTCAACAGTATTGGAAAATACTTAGATAAACTAGAAACAATAGGGAGAAGTTACTATAAATTTAATTTTAAGGTTCTTTATGCTTTTTTTTATTACTTTTGGTTTTTACCATCAGTTAACCCTCATATCTGAGTTGGAATATGTGGAATTAATTATAATTAGATATACAGTGAATTATATAGTGAATGATAGTATTTGGGATTAGTATTGTACTGATACCATCTTCCTTTGTTATGAAGTACAGAATAGCACTGCAAAATTTATACTTCGGTAAAAGTACCTTTTGTGACTTCAGTAAGGATTATAAATAATTTAACTCTTTTTACAGGAATCCTGTTGGCCATACTGCACACAAGGTTCCACTGGTACATATTTGTTTTCCAGAGTGTGAAGCATTGCCATTGAAATACATATTTTTAATTCTTTTTTTTTTTTCTCTCTTTTTCATATGTGCTTCTAGTAGCATTTTACTGGAAACAAAATTGGGCTATCTGAACAGTCTGTGATATAATTTGGAAAATCATGGTGAGAGAACTCAAGTGAATGTATTGTTGCAATTCAGTATAATATCACAGAAAGACACTTTGCATTGTGCAAAGAGAAGGTACTAAGAATGAATTTGGCTTCTTATTTTAGGTCAAAGTAAATCATTGCAAGTTCAAAGGCGATAGCTGTTCTCTATTACTACTCTATTATATAGAGCAACCTTAGTACTATAGGAGCAGCTCTTAATGGATCACTAATACAATATCCAGTACTTTATCTATGCTTCATACTTACAGGTTGTTTCAGCATATGTCTTCCCAAGTTTTAAATGTGACTTCTTAGGAGAATATTTGTAATCAAGGTAAAATCATAAATAAAATTGCTGAAGTATACAGTTTAGGTAGGAATGTACATTTTAGATAAGAATAATGTAGATTTACTGTTATATTACATGCTTGATATTTAAAAAAAAAAAACAAACAAACAGTTGGTAAAAAAGGTAAATAATACTGTTATTAACTGTATCATACAAAGTATTTGGTTTATATTTAAATAAAACAAGTACCCTGTATATCAAAAATTAGAACAATATTTACTGTTTCATTTTAAAGAAATTGAATTTTCATTATCCTAAGAATTCCCTTCAAAATCCATGGCATTCAGTACTGTAGAATGTTTCCTAGGAACTTAATAAATTTTCTCTTTCCTTTTTTAAAGGTATAATGAAGGCATAAAAGATAGCTAAGTGGTCTTAGTTACTAATTTTTACCAATCCAGAGGGTTTTAGGTTTGCACTAGTGTTGAAATTCCCTAACTAATTTATGTTAGTTGACCTATGGTATGTTAACATAGTAATTTATGTTCTGAGGATGTCACCAGAAATAAAATCCAGTGTTCTTAGATTCTGATGGGGGAATCAGAACACTTTTCTTTCCATAGAAATAATGATATACAGAATGCTTCATATGTTTACTTTATGTCCGATATTTTAAGATCTAAATTGTGTATGTTTCTCTTGTATTCAGTGAAGAAACAATTTTACAGAGTTGAAGCTATCAAATATCAGCTGCCACTCAATGGGTGTTTAGTGTAAAAAGACGTAAACTTGAGTGTATGAGTTTATAGGATTGGACATTAAAATATGTTTCAAGTTTAAATGTGATACAATGAAATAGTTACTGGTTTTCGCTCCTTTTTCCAACTTCCACAATAAAGGAGGTAGGTAAATATCAGGGTTTTTTATCAGCCTTTTTTTTTTTTCTTTTTTACCTCAAAAAAAAGGTAAAACAAAGAAGTAAAGCAACTTTTCTCAAATCTACAAAACATGTAAAGAGTAGAGTCTGATTAAATAACTTTTCGCAGGTAAAGTACTGCACGAAAGTTGAAGTGTCAAGCAGAGGATTTGTTTTTATTTTTTTTTATTTAATTTTCCTTAGTATTTTCATACTTTCAAAATTCAAACAGGTTTTGGGGACGGGGTGGGGAAGTGTTAGGGATGAAGATTTTTATGAAGTTGCTAAATATAAAATTTATGTTCTAGAAATCAGAATCCAGCATTATTTTTTTTTTGTTGCCTCTTTCCATGCAATGTTATGGAAAAGAAATCCAGAAATTCCAGCTGCATTTATGATAATGGGGTTTTTTTTAACAATTGTTAAAAAATGTGATCTTCTGACAAGAAAATGTGAATAGTGAAAATGAATCTATGATTGGATTTTTTTTTTTTTTTATCATTGTTTCAAGGGTGTATTCTATTCAGTTTCGCAGTTACGTTTTTAAGGACAAGAGAATTAATGCTAACTGTGATCTATGGTACTATGATTTTAAATATATGCATTGTCATGACTTGAGTCTGCAGTTCACTATCCCAGTCATAAGTGGATACTTGTGGTTTATCTTGCCAGTGTTCCTTTAAGCATATACTTATTCCCTTGATTATCATGCCTAGAAACAGAACATATTTTTGGGGTTTTTTAATTTGAATAATTTTAAAAGTTGCTTAGCTGTCAGTAAGGACTTCACCATAGGTGAAGATATGCTTTCAGTCATAGTTGTTAATGGTGTTTAATATGTAAAGTATGCATAAATATACATATGTATATATAAAACTTTTTTTTTTTCCTGAATCGATGTAAACAGAGCCCAGATGGCCGTATAGAAGTCAAAGGTCAGCATGGAAAATCATTACTGCATATTAAAGATGTGAAGTTGTCAGATTCAGGGAGATATGACTGTGAAGCTGCAAGTAGAATTGGTGGGCACCAGAAGAGCATGTACCTTGATATTGAATGTAAGTTCTAATATTTTGTTTTCTCTTTAAATTCGTTTAAAAAAATAAAAAATAAAAAAGTACATTCTTAATGGAAGGTCAGTTTTTTTCCTGGTAGTTCATGTATAGGTTTGTATAATTTAAGAAATGTCCTTTTGTCGTTAGTGATGCTGAATTCTGTATAAGTATCCTGTATTTTCTGAAGTTCACAAGATCCTTATTGGTGATTTAAGGAGGAAGGGGTTTAATCTGAAATCATATTCTAGTAGTATAACCCACTAAGTGTACTAGCTTAGTTCTTTGGGCTAATGGAGACTGCTGTGGAATAAGTTAAGAACTGATTTGATCAATATCTCAGGCTTGAGTTTAATCTTATAAGATTCAACGGAGTCTCCTGTTTTTTTTCCTAGTTCTCCAATTTACTAATCCCTGTCAAGTCTCTAGCTCCTTTTATAAACCCTCCTGGATTTATAAAGCTGTGACAATCTCTTCTAGACATTGTCTTTATTCAAAGCCTTTGAATTTTTTCCAGGAGAAAAAAGATACTACATTTTGCTTAAAGAAGATTCTGGGTCTTCAGAAGGCAACCAGAGAATAAAAATTTGAAATACACAAAAATTTATTGGAAAGTTATCTCTTCAAATTCAGAAAGTGAAGGTCTTAAAAAGGCAAAAAAAAGTCAGAAAAAAAAATCCTTCTGTTATATTTCATTGTTGTTCTGTTTTGCTGGATATTTTCTAGATAAATTTGTTCTACATTTCCAGTACGGCTTGAGTGGGCCTGTTTGCGATTCAGACTCTGAACAGAAAATGTCTTTCCAATGGGAGGATACATGTTGGAATACGATCTGTGGCACAGAAAGATAAGCAGTGGTTGCAAACTGCTGAGTGATTTCCTTAGGAGTTCTAAAAGTGACTTTAGTATACAGTTGTGTGTTCCATCTTTTTGACAGACAAGTAATGCATTGTGACACAGGAAATAAATCTGCAAGGAGGATGAAAAATGGTCAAAGTTGTAACTGGATGTTAGAGATTTCCCAGCCCATAAGACCTAAAAAATAAATATGCTATTAATAGCTTTACATAGCTACTCTTCAAAAAACAGACATATGAAAGGATTTGAAACTTTGCAAAATATTATTACTCTTTCACGGACATAATGTACTCTGTTGGTATCCTTAGTGTTTGCTGATGCACTGTTAACTAT
This sequence comes from Psilopsiagon aymara, assembly GCA_024733675.1. Taxonomy (NCBI): domain Eukaryota; kingdom Metazoa; phylum Chordata; class Aves; order Psittaciformes; family Psittacidae; genus Psilopsiagon; species Psilopsiagon aymara. The sequence continues at coordinate 36,531 of JANRGW010012251.1, read as the reverse complement.
CTTTATATGTATATAAGTTAAAGAAAATATTTTACTAGATAAAAATGCAAGTTTAGTGAAGTTTCTGTAAAATTTCTATAAAATCCTGTCCTATACCACACAGTGGTATGAAGTATATTATAGATTATGTAATATAATAATCCCACATACTACATATAACGTATTGTATATATTATAAGGTTATATGGTTGCTATGCTTTGAAATAAAATATTAATTTTTTGGATTCAGGAGAGTATGGACCACATTTTGTGAAACATGGGTGACTGGAGTTTAAGAATTTATTGACAGCACAGAATTCTTACTAAAGGGCATAATAAAAACTTTGGATTGATACATTATTATAGTCTTAAGATGCCTTTCAAAGTGAAAGTTTTAGAACAATTGATAAGAATTTAATAGTAACAGATTCTCATTGTGTTATTTCAGATTTTATCTTGAATATGTGTGGAGACAATCAAATACAGTGTTTGAGAAAATGGAATGGCATATTGTTTAAAGTCTGTATTTATGCCTTGGTAGACACACTTCTTAATACAACATAAAACTTTCTTGAGTTCAGAAATCTTCTGAGAAGACATAATTTTTAAAACATAAGTATATTAATTTATCATCACTGTAATAATTATTTTTACTGTATAACAAAATATATTGCATTTATTGTATTACAATGCAGCAGAAATACTTTGGGGGTGATGCAATATTCTCATTAATGAGTGAGAGGATTTTTTTTTTTCTTCCCTTGGAAATTATTTTGCACTGGTTTATGAGCTGCAGGCATAGCCTTTTTGTCTTGCTTAGGAAAGAAAACACTTGTCTAATGATGAAGACTTCTGGTTTTTTAAATAGCATCCCCAAGAGGAAGTGTCTTCTCTGCAGCCTCATCTCTCATGAGCCTATTGTCTGTCATAAACTTCTCTGCAAGGACTCTATTAGTACCTCATTATCACCATATCCATACAATGTTGTGTTGTCCTGAGTGCTAACAGTTCTTTTTCAGTTTTGAGAAGAATATTTTATGGTATGGTTGCACCTATGTTTAATAACTAGTGAGCAGTTTTAACAGAATTTGCATTATTTTTCATAATATTACAGTATAAGCCTCAGTAACTGATTTAAAATTAAAATATAAATAAATGAGAAGTTATTTTTTGTATTGTTCCATAGCTCCTAGGTAGGACTAATCCACGCACCTATGCCATTCTGTAAATTAATAAAAAAACTACAACAGTTCTCCTTTTATACTTTAAATATTTGAAAGTTTGTGTAGTCAGGAGAGGAGCACGCTCCCATCACATCCTTGAATGTCAGTGCAGTTAAATAACAGACACAGAGTGCTCTGGTGTCACTGTCTCATCCTTTTACTTAGTGACCCCTATCAGACATAAACTGACAGTAGGATTGCCGAGACTTTCTGTACCTTATCCTTGTTCTCTGTTAGGGTTGCTCTTGATGATAAGAGCAGTTCTTCAGGAGAGGAAGAGATTATCTGGTTTGATACCAAATAAGCACAGTTAACCCTACCTTTTATCTGAATGGAATGCTAGGCAGGCAGGAATTATAGGGAACCCAGAAGCATTTATAAGGCTGTCTTCCTGCAAAGTCATCTTTGTGGTCAGTTATGTTTAATTTTCCTAATACAAAGTATAAAAAAAAAATTAACAAGAAATATATTGTTAAAAGTATTTATCCATGTATTTCATTAACTGCGAAATTTGATTATACATATGAAGTGTGTGTGTTGGATAATAAGAATTACTATTACTACTACTAACTGATAGAGAAGTTACTGTGTGATGGCATATACGACATATACTAGGTATTGTTATAAAGATGTGTCTATAGTGATAAAAAACATGATAAAAATAGGTAGTAGATGAAGCAGGACATACTCTAAGATGAGGTTTTTTGGAAGGACACAAGGAAGTTAAATGTACAAATCCAGATGAATTATAACTTGATTTGTACATGTAACAATACCAGTCTATTTTCAGAGTTAAATATTTCCTGTGCATATATTTTCATTTCTATATGGCATTTTTGTCTTTTTAGCTGAGATGTAATTATTTTGAAAAATATATGTTAGGATTATAAAGGAATCTTAGAAAGCATAATACAGACCTAACTAAAAGAAGAAAAATTCTTATGAGAGAGCACATTACTTATTTTCACAAACTATTCACTGCAGTGATTAGTATTAGAGAATGAAAAGAATATTATTTTGACATCATTCTTCATAGTATTATGATGTGAGGATGCACTGATGCCATTAATAAGTTGGAGAGGATTTAAACAAGCCAGTAATGGCAAACAGTCTGTGGTCCTTAAAAGTGGTTCTCTACTTGCCCTGACAGTTAATCTTCATTTTGTTCGAAGTATTCGCAGCGCTTGATTTTGTACTCCCAGGTGCACATTATTGTGCAAGATGCTGGTCTCTCTGATTGCTCTCTATCACCAAGTGCAAACTCCTTTAGAGAATGCTTCTGTTACTGGAGGAAACATATTAAGCCATATTCTTTGAAAGTCTGCTTTTCCATATACTACCTGGGAAACATCCTAACTTACAGTCTTTCATAACTGTAATTACCAGTTTTCATATCACTCTGTTTCAGTTAAAATTTTCCAATTTCATTATTGATAATGCAGAATGGTCCAAAAATGCCTAATTCCACACTATACACAATGAGTAGTGTTTTGGAATATAATCACCTGTGACAAATGCGTTACATTCAGTAATATGGTGCATTTTTTCGTACCACAAGTGGTTGACAGAAAATATTTCTTGGAGAGCAATTTCTGAAAAAAACACATTTTGATAATTTTAATGTGTCTTACAAAAATGAGGTTTTTTTACCTCTGGTTTTCATAAAAACCTGATTTTTTGACTTAGACTTCTTACTAGTTAAGTACCGACATTCGGCTGGTACTTTTGGTGGAACCAAAAAAAGATTGTATATCACCTGTGCAACGTTGTCTTTACCTGTAAAGAAACCTGTGCAGAGTTTATTACACTGCTGCATTGCTCATCAGAAAAGGTTTTTTGCCCCTTTTTTTCCACACCACAATTTGAAATTAATGTTTAAATATTGAACTTTTTTAACTTGCTGTTAAAATAATGAACTTTTTTCCTGTTAATTAGTCTTCTGGCTTTTTGTTTTGTTTAATGTTAGTTAACTATATTGCAATTGCACTGCAGTTAAGACAGATGCCTTGGATTCATGCTGTTTGATTTTATATCTTTTCAAAAATATACAGCATGATTTAAAAGCAGATTGAACTGGCTAAAGTGACACTTTTTTCATCTGTATAGTAAATTTACCTAATTTTTAGGCCAAAAGGGTGTAAAAGTACTTTTAGAACAGAAATTCTGCCATAAAAACTTTTGTTAAAATCATGACTTGTTAAAATGTGAGAGTCATGTTAGGAATTCCTCTAAATTTTTACCTACTAGAGCTCTATACTGCATGTTTTTGTTGATCTTGCAATGAGTTTATTGTCATTTAAAGTAGATTTTTAATAGCATGTTGGCTATTTTTCTTTTAATAGAAGAATGCAATTTGGAATGTGTACAATATTTTAGGTTTTATTCTGTTTCTCTTCTGATAATTTGCTCATTAATAGGTGTGTATGCCTCAGCATCTTTTCTTACTGACATAATTTTTCACATATGCAATTCTGAAAAATAAAGGTACAAAAAAAGGCAAGAAAGATTTTTCTAATGTTTCCTTGAAGATGGTTCTACTTTTTGAATTGATCTTACAGGCTTAAAATATTAAATGTTTAAATCAATAATTGATGTGTAAATTATAAACTGATTTTCATACTCCCAAAATTCAACAGATTTTTGCAAGTCATTGTTAAATGTTATACAAGTGATAACCTGTCAATGAAAAAAAGGCAACACAGTCTTTGTCCTGTACCTCCAAGACAGATCCAGCAGAGCATAAGCAGTACAACTAAGAGTTATGAAGAAAATCATCAGGTGGTATGATAACTGTAATGCTGAAATTTTGAAATCTGAACAAAATGCAATACCTTAAATTGAGATTTATAACCTCAGCACTTTTTTTTCTCAACTTCCCTTAACTGCAGAATACTTGGCATTGCTTGAAGTTTAGGTTGGAAGAGAGACCTCAGTATATTTAGAGTAAACCTGAGGCACATAGCTTTGGTTGTAGTTGTCTGAGGCCAGGTCCCTCCACACCACAGAGCCTGCCTCTCAGCTACTGTTGTTGAACACATTGGAAGAAGCGTAATGCTAATGTAAAGAGGGAAATGCCTGGTGAGTTTGAGTACACTGTAACAGAGATCTGGGGGATACGAGTTATAGATATATTAGGGGTGCAATAAGCTGGATTTACAAGGTAATTTCAACAGTGCTGTTTGGATTTTTAGTCTGTTCCTTAATGTTTCTTAGAGATTTTTTGTTGTTGTTTTCTGGATAGCACTGTGTGTAAAAATCATAGATTCATAGAATCATAGAATGGTTAGGGTTGAAAAGGACCTTAACATCATCTACTTCCAAACCCCCTGTCTGGAGAGTTTCTTCTACTTTATCTCCAAGGAAAAGCTGTCCATCCCAAAACATAAAATATTAACTACTGCAAAATGGGTATGAGGGGAAAATATAGAAGGGAAAGATGGATGGCTATTAAACAAATTCTGTCAGACTTACAAAAAAATAAGAGACTTCTACAACATTGATGGCAAGGAAAGTACTAAGTTTGCTAGGTGATGTGGTTGATTGAAGTCCTTCATGATAGGAAACTTATGCCAGTATTAACTATATAAGAGAGAGGCTTCCAATAACATGCTACGTGAAATGTCCCAGCATCTTAGACATGACAGTCTGTCATATGTTTTCATTGTGTGATCCCTGAAAAAAAAAATTATTTGAGGAACAAATAGCCAAAAGTTTGAAAACCTGCATTCTTAAATTAAGAAGTGCAAATCTGTTTTGGTACACTGGGGTTTTTTTTATAGTTGTCTGGACACATGCTGTATCAGGTAGTTTGCCATATCTGGTTTTGTATATAATGTCAAACATAACCCAGAGGTGAATCTTTGAAGTTGTTAATTGAATTAACTTCTGGATGAGAAAGATGATGTCTTTGTCTGTTCTAGAATTACTGTTCTCAGATATTACACCCAACAAGCATATCTAAATGCAAAGGACAGATTTCAGGCCTGAGTTTGCTTCTCTTTCATAGTCTTCTTACATGGGTTATCCAGAACCACTTCTATTTGGAGCACTGACCTGTCAGTTCCTTTGTTGTTTGGGAAAATGTACAGCTTGAGTTTAGCTGGTGCTGGTGCCATAATACTAGCTACTCTAAAATGCCATTCTAAAATTAGAATTGCTTACAGAATCCTACTCTTATAGAATAGTTTTGTTTCATTTTGTACCTTTGTGATATAGTCTTTGTTTCTTCTAGGCATCTTTTTCATTTGTATTGTCTTATGTGTCCAAAAATAATAATCGTGCACAGTTCAAGCTTATAGCAGTACTTACAAGCTTTTCCTTATTCTGGGCTGAATAAAAAGAAGCATGACCACCAGGTCACAGGAGGTGATTCTCCCCTTCACTCACCTTTTGCGAGCTGACAGCTGGAATACTGTGTCCAGCTCTGCAGTCCCCAGCACAAGAAAGACATGGACCTGTTAGAGCAGGTCCAGAGGAGGGCCACAGAAATGATCAGAGGTCTCGAATATCTCTCCCATGAAGAAAGATTGAGAGGTTTTGGGTGATTCGGCCTGGAGAGGGCTCCAGGGAGAGCTTACAGAAGCCTTCCAATACTTAGAGGGGGCCTATAAAGAAAGCTGGAGAGGGACTTTTTACAAGGGTGATAGGACCAGGCATAGTGGCTTTAAACTGAAAAGAGGGTCGGTTAATACTAGATATCAGGAAGAAAATATTTACTGTGAGGGTGGTGAGACACTAGAATGGGTTGCCCAGAGAAGTTGTGATTGCCACATCCCTGGAAGAAATCAAGGCCATGTTGGATGGGCCTCTGAGCAACCTAGTCGAATGGAAGGTGTCCCTGCCCATTGCAGGAGGGTTGGAACTGGATGATCTTTAATGACCCTTTCAACCCAACCCACTCTATGATTCTGTGATTTATTGTGTGCCTGTACTAATATGAACACTAACTTTGGTACTTCTCTGAAGGTTTTCAGGTTTTTTAGTAGAGTGCCATAAGGTTCAGGCAAAATAAATGTCATCAGGTTGCCTTTTTTTAAAAAACTGGATCATGTTCAAGCTTCTAGTTCTGTATATAGCTATTTTAAAATCCAGTATGTTGTCTTAACTGGTAGAACACTGTGTACAAGATCCGTAAAAGAGAAGTTCATTTACACCCTGGATTGATTTTTTTTTTTTTTTTTGGCCATGCATAAATTAATCCTGAGTTATCTAGAAGCAAAGCAGAGCATATTTTTATTTTTTAACGGTTTTAACATTTTTACTGATCTTCATGGGAGCTTTTTTCTTTTTTCAGACTAAATATATTCCATTTAAGTATCCTTAACATATATTAATATATGACAAGGTCCATCTTATAATTTCTATTTGGTTATACTTCATTTTCAGTTGATAGACTTTTGCAGTAAATGTTCTGTTTATTAGTTGTTTCTTAGACAGTTTAGAGAACTGGAGGGATCAGATTTGTAGACACAAAATAGTCAACCTTGTGTTTTCAAAACCTTGGCTTTAAGGTTTGTTATTTTTTCATACCATGCATATTGTATGTTTCTGTATTTATACTAACAGTAATTCTGCAACCACTTAAGCAAAATATACTACAGTTAGTGATGAAATGCGTACAAAAAAATGCAAAATTTTGCAGAAAAAAAAAGGTAGGAGTTTTAAACCATTCCCAAAGATAAACTTCACTGCATAGTTAAATGTGCTCAATTCTGATCTGTGATACACCTACTAGTAATTTTCTAGGCAAAAATATTTGAGAAGGCTAGAATAGAATTTTCAGACACATGTATAGAAATATTTAGGAGCTGTTTATCAAAACCAAAATATAAATAGATGCATTTAAAATATTAAAAGAGATACCATGATACCAGCTGTAATTGATAATTTTGTTCTGGTATTGAAGTGCTAGAGAGTTTCCCTGACTTGCAGTAATGTAAAGAATATTTTCTTAATACTGCTAAAATACAATAAAAGTGGGATTAAAATAAAAAAAAAATATTTACAAATATTGAGAAGGCCAAAACTGTGGTTTACTCAGGACATAAATAGAACAACAGGGAAAGATCTACTCCCTCTCATTTTCTAGAGACCATTAAACTGTTCCTGCACCTTAGAGAAAGAGTGATTAGAAGAGATAATTCTTTTCCTGGTGGCATTGTGATCTGAAAGTCATAGTTAGTTTACATGCCAGCAATTTCCTCTGTGTTAAACTCAGTGTTTGCCCTTATGTTTAACATAGCCACTTATAGGCAGGTTTTTAAGGAAGACATGTCATCTTTTTATTTGCCTGTAGTTTTCTGATTTCATAAGAAACTGGTGTAAAGATTATCGTAAGTACCAATACACACAATACTTTTTTCAGACATACATAGGTTATATTGCAGCATTTTAGGTATTCTTTTATTTTTTTTCTTCTAGTTATATTCACACAACTAAACATCTCTCTGCAGAAAAATTTCATAAACTAAAAGAATTCTGGTAAGAAGGTGTTGAAGCTGTTAAATATCTGTAGTTTGGAGACGGAATGTAATTTCTCTGTAGCAAAAGAAGAAACTATAAAATCAGCAAATTAACAGATTATAAATTTCAGGGGTCACCTCTCTTTGTGATACAGTATCTGGCTGAAGAGCTCCTCATCTTCAGGAGTAAACATTCTTTGTCATTTCTGACATAATGTCTTTCTAAATGCTAAATACCTGATAAATATAATTAGCAGGTATTCTCTTCCTAAGAATTTCGGCTGAAATGGTTTCAGGAGAGGAGAAAGCTAACAAAAGAAAGGCTCAAGAAACTCAAGATTGAATATTGGTGTTTTCATGGTCCATAATAAACTGATAAAGCAGTCAGCTGAAATTTTTATGTGAATGCTTGGATAAAGGTATGTAGCTTGTTTTACTAAAACAGTTAATGTATTCATTTATTACATTTTCCAGATGCTCCAACATTTGTGTCAAATCAAACTATGTATTATTCTTGGGAAGGCAATCCCATCAATATAAGCTGTGAGGTGCTAGCAAATCCGTCTGCCTCAGTTCAGTGGAGAAGAGGAAAATTAGTTTTACCGGTAAAAAATGCAACACATCTGAAGACCTACAGTACAGGAAGAAAGCTGATTCTAGAGGTAAGGCTTAAAAGGGAAATCAGCTTGGTGACATGTATATACAAAAGGATTTGTGTGACTTCAGCCATGAACAAAGCAGAACGTTTAAGTGGTAAGGAACAGCTGTTTCCTCATAGAGGCATTGGAAAAATAAGAACTAAGCTGCTGTTATCTTAAAGGTGCCTGTAAGAACAAAAAGGCAGAAGACAGTGCATCTTAATTATCTATTTACTTTACTGACTTGACCAAATTTGGAATGGCTCAGAAATAGTGTAAATCATGATCTTTAATTCACAACGAAGTGTAACTGGTGTCTTCAGCCCGTCTCACCTGTTATGGGGATGACATTCTGTCTTCCTACACAGGCGTTGAAGAAGGTAGTTTTCTTCATTTCTTTCTAGTTTCAGGCTTATGTCTGAGCATAAGCTTCTCAGTTTCCATGGAAAAAGGTTGAGAAGCTGTAAAGCTAAGCTGACTGGGGGACCTAATTCAAATCCCAAGCAGGAGGTTTACAGTGCACTGAAAAAAAAACCCCAACTTTTTTTTTTCCCTGAGTCCAAGCAAGTAACCTTGATTCCATAGTAGAGGATATATATTTTAAGAAACATAGTCTTACTCTTGCTTGAAGGTCATCTTTAGGGTTTTGTTTAACCCTATGTTGTTAAGCAAAGCTTAACAACGTAAAATATGCTTCACAGTCTGTGCTTCTCTAAGGGCTGTCCCATTCTACTGTCACCTGAAGAGTTGGTCAGGTAAGCTAGATTCCAGTCAGGCATTATCTCCCTATGTTATCCATGATTTGTTCTGTCATAAATCCTTACACAACTGATTTTACAGTTGAGCCACAGCCCATTACTTTCTCCGTCCCCCCCAACCCCAAATGTCTGGTGTATTGTGAATCCTGCAAGCAATAAAAAGTAAAATATTATTCTTGCAGCACCTGTAGGAATCAACAATTTTCAGACCTTTAATTGCTTATTTCAGTCAAAATATCAGTTTCTGCAAATAGCATGTGTAAAAAATATGAAGTTTATTAGATTTTTTCTTGTTTAAAAGTAAAATTATAAAGTTGAGCAATGTCCCCATTTTTCATTCTGATTTTTTTTTTTAAGTTTGATATTTAATTAGAAACCAATATTTCAAACTGTATTCATTTTAAAGATTGCTCCCACATCTGACAGTGATTTTGGACGGTATAATTGTACAGCCACAAACAGAATAGGAACAAGATATCAAGAGTATACACTTGGTCAAGCTGGTAAGTTTAAAGTTGTTATCTTTTCTTTAAGTATTTTTTCTATCTTAATCAAAATTAAGTTCAGAGACACTTTTTTTCTGTTTATTTTATTCCAATGGAATGTTGGCACTTAATTCTCTGAAAGTTGATTTGCAATATAAAGTAAAATAAACCATTTCCCTTTGAATATGAATCTTCTTTTGTTTTAATTGTAAGGCCTTCTGATATGAGAAAAAATAAATAACTTTTTTCCTTTGCCCTTACTACATGCTACATTTGTAACTTTATTTTTCATTATTTCACTGGAGAGATATGGTTTGTAGGCAGTAAGAATAAGAAAGAATTACGAAAGCCTTTTTTTCCTTTTTCTGCCTGGTATTTTCTTGATAAACCAAGGATGTCAAAAGACTCAAATACTTCCGTCTTCATTTGCAGTCTTAGTTATTTAAAAGCAGAGTTTGACCCAGGATGCTAGGTTTAAATTTAAGCTCTGATATATTCTCCAACCAACTGTTAACAGAATTTCTGAATACTTTTAGGTCCATCTGTAGTTGTTTAGGCAAATATGAAAATATGATTGCATGTTTGTTATTTGACAGGAATAATTGTTCACTGAGAGCAAATGAGAGCTTCTTAGTATTCCTTTCAGGTATAGTTTCTCTGGAGTGGACTAATGCTTGTTGAGCAAGTTTTTTGGTCTCCCAGTATTTGTATCTACATAGACAATGCAAATTGTTCCAGTTTTAATGGCATCTAAGGAATAATAATGCAGTTTGCAGTACCAAAGGTACAGCCATACTGAAAGGTGTACACCCCTTGTGATGCCTTGTTACAGACTATTTTCAGTATGCAACTTTCAGGTCATACCATATTGCCAGATTGGCTGATACTTACTGGTGGAGACAGGACAGGTAGAAGCAGCGTCTCATATATTTAAAAAAAAAAAAGGAACTTGTATATTTTTCATGCTCTTCAACGTTTCAGCTGTAACTTTTGGTTATTTTATTTTTTTAATAATAAAATAATCTTTTTGGTGCCCTGCTAGGAGGACTTTTGGAGGTACTTTGCTGAAATGTGCACATCCAGCCACAGGGAGGCTTTCTTACTCAGCCTGGTATTTTAATTTTTATAGTTTTCTTCAGTAGGGTGATTATTTTCTTTCGGTTTCTCAGGAGTTATAAAGAACAGTTGTTTATTAAGAAATTTCTTAGCTGTACACAGCAGTGAAATTTTTCCCATTACCTCTAAGGAATGTATTACTAGAACACACTTTTACCATGAATACTATACTATTTTTTTGATGAACAGTGATCAAAAGTCGTGAGCTTCTTAAAGCAGGAAAATGTGGGGTTTTATTGGCAAAACAGATTTCTATGTGCTACAATTTTATATTATACAGAAGACCCGTTCCCCTTAATTTTAAAACTTTTGAAGGTATTAGCTGTATTGTTGATCTTTCTACATGTGACTAATGAGAAATGTATTATCTTTTTCTCTTGCATGTAACCATCCCTAGCCCCAGCTAAGTCCTAATTTCATACAATGCATTCTTTACTTTCCATTTTACAAATCTTCTCCCAATATAAGGATTCACACAGTTTTACTCATGCCTAGAAGAATTTTATTTTTTCTGAAAAGAAATTCCAAAAGTGAACAGTTTATAGAATCCTCAGTCATGTTCATGATTGTTTAGCTGGTTGATCCCATTTATTTCAGTGGAATTACTTGAGCAACTGAGTTTCCATAAACAAGCTAAAATTATGACTCGTCAGTACTACATGTGACATTAAATATGAAAAATGAATACTCTCTGTGGTGTTCAAAATTGGCATAGAATTATAAGTGCTTTAAATTTTAAGGAAAAATAATTTCTATTCCATTATTAATTCCTATTCTGTCTGTAATTAAGAAATCTCAAGACATGCGGGAAGTTAGCATTGATTTTAGCAGGTAAACTGTATCTATTATGTATATATTACTTTTGTCATCATTTAATTTAGGAAGTAGATTTAGCTCTCTAAAAAAATCTCAGGATGTGATTATATAAATATTTATGACTGGCACATGATTTGCAGAATTACATTAAATTCATGAAACATGAGGACTGTACATAACCCGATGTTTTTAGTCAGTTGCATCTATTTCTCCTCTGTAGCATGCTTTCTCTAGAAGTTGAGTCTTAAGATAAGAATGGGAAGGAAAAACCCCGCTTGCACCTCTCAGGACAGAAAAAAAAGAGAAAATTAAACAGTAATGCCAATAAAAACAGAGAAACTCAGGTTATGGTTTTTGCTGTGCTCTGATTTTTCATAAAGCTGTATGTACTTACGAGAGCATCTCAGCATATATTATATATCTGATGATATTTCTCCTAGATTTGCAGAACAGTGTCCCAAAACATTGCAGTACATGATACTGCATGATGATTATTCTAATAATTAATTTTAATAAAGTATTTTCCATTACTAATTGAAAAAGAACACAATATTTTGATTATATATTATGCTTCAGCAAATTCTCACACAAGAGCCCTGGAAATTCAAGAAAGAGTAAATAACTCCATGTGAGCTGTGTTTTTTATTATTATTTTCTTTATTTTTAATACAAATGTAACAGATGTGACTGATGCAGTTTTCAAACTGCTTACTATTTTCTACTACTGCAACAGTGTAACATTTTTTCAGTTCTTCAGAAAACTTGATGAATACTTAAAAAAAAGTACTGGAATTATGAAAAGGCAAGTCAAGGTGTATTTAGTGAATACGTGATGAATAAAGAGTTACGAGAAGTTATGAAAAGCATGTGCTATATATAGATGTTCTATATAATGACATGAAATGAATATGTATCATTAACATTGTAGTGTAGAATTTAGGTGGGGCTAGGGGTGTCAGGCTCCGTTATGCTAGGTACTCATTGCAGGAGTGTAATGCACAATATTCAGCATCCTGAAAGATTTACATTATTAGCATTTGCATCTAAATAGACTTTTTTAAAAATACAAACCTGCAAATAACAACCGTAGTTCCCTGTTACAAGTTTTGCACTTAAGCTAGAATAAGCTGGAAATGAAAAGCAACCTGGGAGATGGAGGATAAAGCCACCGCAGTAATTACAGATATAAAATGTCAAATGCAGCTTTCTTTCTAGTTTTACTACTTTTGTTACTTCACTTTGGTAGATTAGAAAGCCCTAATGATTGATAGTTTCCATATTAAAACCTATAAAACTTTTTCATGCATTTCAGTACTGACAGATTTCCTTCTGTCTTCAATTGTAAGTACTAATGCTGGGGCATAGCATATATCACAATGTTTCTGTCAGGAAAAATAAATACTAGTTCTAGCTTGGAGAACGTATTAAGCAAAGTCTGCTGGCAGGATAAATTTTACAAATAATTATCATTTTACTGAGTAGTTTCCTCTTAAAATTCTGCAGGAATGACTTGTTGCGTAGTGATTTTTTCCATTTTTCTGTTTTGCCAGTTTCAGCAGAATCAGACTGCCCTTTATTTTAATTTACTGCTAGTTAAAATGTAATCATGCTGTCACAATGCCAGCCATTATCTTTATTTCTGTTGCCACTCTTAAGAATTTAAACTTACCAATGATAGAAAAAGTTTTCTTTCAGAATTTAGACACGATTTGCAACTATGCCATGTTGTATGGCAACAAAACTATACCTGTTCACTCAAATTATACAGACCTACTGGATCAGCCTGAATTCCAGACACTTTAAACCTTTCAAAACAATTGAAGAATTGCAGCCTGTCTAAGGTTTCGCACTGAAGGATGCTGGCCTTTACTGGTAAATGCTGAGAAATTTCTGTGCTTTTTAAAAGGTTAATCACCTTTAATCACCTGACTTGTGGTGGTCAACTTTTGAAAATACCATATGGTTGACATCTTCCTTTTTTGATTGCTTAAGCATTTAACTTGCTTTATAACTATCATGTAGAATGTGAGAAGAACCAGTCTTTTTCATTTATTACTTCACATCACAACCACAACTTTTATTTTAGGAGACTTCTTATGCTCTGTTTTTCCCTGTGACAGGCTTAGGCTTTGGCAAGCCAGGTGAGCTTGGCAGATTATCCCAATGGCTGTCAGAGCCTAAGGTGAGCACAGATATTCCTAGATTTGTGCAGCTGTAGCTTAATAATAGTTTATGTGAAATATCAGTATGCAGAGAGATAGTATTAACTAGCAAAGCATTTTTCCTTTCTGTTATTTTAAATGCTTTTTTATAGATAAACTTGATTTTTCAAGTAAATATTTTCTTTAGATATTAATGTTTATTTTGCAAGGAGCAGTGTACAGCTGGACCGAATCCAGAGATCCTAAAATATAAATCTGATTCACTTCTATGTCTCTTGGCCTTACTCATCTTAGATTTTGCTTTCCCCTTCTTCTGTTCTGGGATGGCAAAGGGTTTAAAAGTTCAGATAAATAGTCTTTCACCTTTTTACCTCAGTCTTTTTTCAGTCTTTGCACATAGAATATAATTTGGTTTTTAATGAAGGTTGAGATTCTGATCTTATAATATCATGCCTGGAACTGCACTCAACACTGACTTGAAAGAGTATTTACGTATCAGTGGAGATAAAGAGGTAGTCATAATTTGTGTGTACTTCTCTATCAGCTGCAATAATATTTTTGGAACCAAACCAATCTTAAGGTCCTTTCCAACCCTAACTATTCTGTGATTCTAATTTAGGCCAATGTATCATGAAGTTCATCCATGCTAACCAGCTTTATGTGCTGAGTATAAAATACATCAAGTTATTCTTTGGGGATCTCTTTTTGTTTTATTTTTTAAGGGATTCTTTAACATCATACATGAATGCAGTCACATACTAAACAGAGGAATAGACACTGTGGAAAGAAGATGAAGTTGTCTAAGTGTCTCACACTTGTTTCTTTTGATGACTTATTTTAATTTATAGGGTAAGCGTTTGATGAATTATCCCTTGTTTTGACAGAAGTTTAACTGACAACAAAGATAGCAGTGGAACTTCTGAGAAAGTATATCAGAATCTGTGCCATCCCTAAGTGATCTTTAGATCATAATCAAGAAAGCCCCTACTTTTTCTATATAGTCCTTCAACTTATATCCATAAAAGTATATAAAGAGTTATCAGTGCCCGCAGCTGAACTTTAATATTCATTTGGTTGTTCTTAGAAGAAAAGGAGAACAAGAAGCATCCACAGTTCTGTCCTTACAGATGCAGAATTCAGAGTGCACAACTTTACAAATTAATCTTCACTCTTGATAGACATTGAGCCAAAAGCCTTGCAATTCTAACATAAAAATCATGGCGATGCACAAAATAATTTCAGCTGACGGGAAAGCTCAGATGCTGAAATATGTATCTAGATCAGGACCAGAGGGCTGTTTACTTTGCATGATCAAATTCATACTCATTAGGGAACTACAGAGTTAAATTCAGTTCATTATGTTGCTAGTGATCTTTGGGAAAAAAAAATCTAGATTTGTCAAGCCTGAAAAAGACAGTAGGTATTTTATTCTGTCTTAATGGAACTGCTAGTATTTGTTACTGATTCTGACTAGGAATATATCTCCTGCTGTATTTTCTTCAGTTAAATTCACTCTTACCTTAATAACTTTTATAGTTCAACTCTGAAAACTGCATAAAGGTTACCTGCATGTGTGGGTTGTTTGTACTTTGGGATGCATACTTAAAATAGTATCGTGGATGTATTTCACACTTAAATGAGTTTTAAAAATATTTCATTGTGCTAGTTATGCAAAATATTTTACTGGCTTTTCGCAGAATCTTCATTTTATGCTTGTTACCAATGGAATCATATCTTTCTTTGTCAGAAATTATACTTGAATCTGCAGTAGAGAACATAAGATTCTTCTTGAAGAATGTCTTCTTCCCTAAGCCGTGTTTTTTACAGTTAATCTTATGCAAACATAAAGACACAAGGAAAAGTGATCTCCTTAATGTTACGAAAGTCAAGAACAAATTGTGTATGTAAATAACACACTGCGGTTTCATGTCATTGATCAAATAATTGCTCTGATTGAAACTGAAGTAACAGTAATTGTCTTATAAAAAGAGCATACGAAAACTAACATAAAAATACCCTGAGTGTAATCAAAAATTCATTCCACCTTAAACAAAAATTTTTCTTTCGTATTGAAATCTTTTAACAGAAAGGGAATAAAAGTGTTTGGAAACTGTTTCTAATATTACAGGTATCCACAGCAGCTTTCTGCTTGCAGTTAAGTCCAAAGAGCATGTATCTTCAGTACTGCTGAACTATATTAATCTTCCCAAGTGACTGATATCCACGTCATTCATACAGTGATATGCTGCTTCGCTTCTGCTATCCTGGATTGCTTTTGCTGGCATTCTTATGTTGTATTTTTCCCACCTCTGTCAGAACAGTCATTAAGCTAGGGAGAGAAAGAAAGGTGCTTAAGGTACTGTGGCTGTTGGGGAAAAAGAATAAAATTGCTCTCAGCTATAATGAGAATCTGCAGGAAAGGAGTCACAGGCTGGTTCTAATCCTCATCCTCCTCTGATTTTGGGATCAGTGCTTACGTAGCAAGCAACTCATAACTGTTTCTTCAGCATTCTAGATCCCGATGAAATGAATGTTTCCAGGAATAAGATAGGATCGAAGGGTTTGTACCCCTCAAGCAGAGATTTGTATTCTACTCAAAACTTTAATGTTGTGGGTTGATATAGTTGGGTCTTTAAGTAAATAATACTAAAATTATTCATCCATGTAAATAAATCTATGCTGGTTTTAACCCAATAATCACCAAGCACTAGAAGTTTCAAGAGACCTGTGTTCAGAAATGCTGACTACAAGAGGTGTGATATTAACATTAATACACTCTGACAACTGGAAAAAATTAGGTGCCTGATATTAAAAGGTTATACAGATCAGCCCCTTTAGAGTAGCTTTGAAAGGTGTCCTTTTCCTGAGAATTTGTGGCTGAATATGTCCTTAAATCCATTCTTAAATTTTTGGCTCATTTTCATTTGTGTACAATACTGTGTGAAGCTCATATTGATTCTCTGTTTATTCCCAACTCTCTGACAGCCCTTGAATAAAGACCACATTTTATGTAAATTGTTCAGTACCCACTAACCAGCTGATTGGCTTTGGCTCAAATTCTTGCATGTCCTCATAAAAATATCTTCCATACCATGAAGATAAAAGTGATGCCAAATCTGTAAAGCAGGTATGAAGCAAAATTGTCAGGTATATCAGAAAATAAATGTTTTAGTGGCATTTCAGATCCCTGGCATCCTGACCACAGAACTAAAATTCTCCCTAGTATTTTAATTTTTTTGTAGTTATTACACTTTAAAATGTAGGACAATTAGAAATGTTAGTCTTTAGTCTTCTATGTGTTAGTTTGGTCTTATGTTGTAAAAGTAACATGGTGTTTCTCTTTTTGAAGGTGTACACTCCCAAGGTTATTTCTTTGCTTTTGTTTTGTTTTCAGCATCTCAACACCTACAGACACCTGTTTTATTTTCATAGTTCATTTCTGTTTTGAAAGATATACACTTGCTTTTGATTTCAAAGAAAATGTTTCTTTAATGTTGATTATTTCTTAAACAGAAAAGAGAATAGAAACCTTCCATTTATGTTCTTTTCTAGTAGCTTTGAATCCAGTCTTCTGGGAAAAAAAAAAAAAAAAAAGGATTCATGTTGTCAGCTGTATTTCAGAGTTTCATAAAAATTGCTAAATTATTTGTACATTTTTCTCTTAATCTTATTTAGAAGAATTCAGACTCTGAATGATCTATTTAGCCATGACTGTTCCTCTTGTTAAATTGGATTTAAAGTTTGTTATTCTCTTTCACATAATTGTACAGTAAACAAATGAATCTCTTACATTTCCCTACGATGAAATTAGCTATTAAAAAAGATCATATTATAAAAGAAAAGCATAAACTGAAAGTGGTTTTGCATAATTTTGTCATACAAGAAAATAGATGCTGTTTTCTTACAGCTCTCTCTTAGAAAGCTTAAGCTGTTTATCTAACCTAAACATTATTGCATCATTTTGCAGGTTTATTTTTTCACATTTTAATGCTAAGGAACTTTCTGGAGAAAATTGCCAACTGTTTAGGTCTGTCTAGTTGCTGCTGATTATTAAATTAATGCTTATAATTTTTTAGATGTGCCATCAAATCCGTATGGAGTACGAGTTTTAGAGTTGTCACAAACTACTGCCAAAGTTTTGTTCAATAAACCAGATTCACATGGAGGTGTGCCCATTCATCATTACCAAGTGGATATAAAAGAGGCAGCCTCAGAAACCTGGAAAATAGTTCGCTCCCATGGAGTTCAAAGTAAGTATACAAAAAATAAATGCAAGTACATGCAGAGGTGGGATGTTTATATAGTGTAACGTTAACATAATATATTCAACAGTTCCTCATTTCTTTGCATCCATGTTTACCCTTCAATTTTTTTAACAGGCACTGCAAGTTAAAGCAGCCCCAGCTGTCTTCTGATTTATACAGCAGGAGGTGAATGATGGTTTTGCAGCTATCAGCACAGTGATGGGAGAAAAAAAATGTAGCATACCAATATGATCTAATGTGTGTTATTTCTTTTCCTTTTGTATCCCATAATCCACACACAAAAATGCTCTACTAAGCAGACCATGTTCCAAATTGTGGAAGTATTTTGAAGAAACATAATGAATATGTAGTTAACATATATTCAAAGAAAGACTTTTTATCTTCTGTTTTTCTTAACCAACACAGAAATTGTGTGTATAAATATAATAGTATAAATCATAGTAGTGTTAATTTTAGTCCAGTAAGCTAGTTTTTCTTTCAGTACTAGAACATCTAAAGAAAACAGTGTTTTTCCTCCAGTTGCAGGGCATATACATTAATGAACCTTAGTCTATCTCTTTCCTTTCTTGCATGTTATGTTTCAGATCAAGTTTGATACTTTTTTCTCATAGTTATTTCATTCAGCAAATGGTCAGTAACTTACTCTGAGGAGAACTACACTATACTAAATACAAAAACTGGAGTGACCAATCTGAGTGATAGGGTGCAGGGTACTCAAATCAGGCCAAGCCTGGTGACTATAGAGAGTGCAGTCATACAGATGCTTAATTTAAATGTAAAGCCAGAAAAAAAGAAAAAAAGTTCTGTATGAACTTTGTAGAACAGTGTATTTACCTTGCTTCCCATAAAACTTTATTTTCGATTATTTCTGTTAGTGTGAAGTTTATGAAAAGATTGATTAATTGATTACATTAGGGAAAGATGTATAACTTGACAGACTCTTGTTATTAGAGTTGGCTGGGGCTTCCTTCAAAAGTTTGCATAGATTTTGAAACATTCTTTCAGTATTGCATGCTTTTAAGTTGTAAACAGCTAATTTTGAAGGTTTCTGTATAGCATGACTTGATCTCCTTGGAATTATTGTAGTGCAGTAACAGTTTGAATTGTAATTTGTTCTAGAGCCAGAGTAGAATGGCAGATACAAAAACCTGCAATTCTCATGAAGACAATACTACTGTTAAATAGATTGTGAATATTTAGGATCTGTGCTGCCATTCCTACAAAAATTGAATATACAGCTTCTTTGAGAAAAAGGCTCTAAATGCTGCCATGTTGTTTCCCTATGTCTTCCTTTTTCCAATTTGCCTCTTTGTAGTTTATTCTCCTTTCTCACTTGGAAGTTTTTTCAGGGCGTTTGCCTTCTTTCTACCACATATTTTCCTCTTCTTTTCATTGACCCCCAACTGTACCACTGAGAGTTTTGCTGAAAAACAAAATAGATCACACTGGTTTTGAACATCTTAAAGGTACCTCTGGATAGAATGTATTACCGAAGACTACTCTGAGTGATGACAAAAACCAGTAAATATGAAAACAACCTGAAATCTTGGCCCAATCTTGGTCTACAACCTAGCTATACTTAGTAATAGTGAAATATTGGGAAGGTAAACTTTACTGAGAGGACATTGGACAGTATTAAAAATTAATGCTACATCCATATTTAATAAATTATATTTTCTGAAATCTCTATCCATATACCCCTGTTTAGAAGGATTGAGACTGCGTATCTTTTCTCTTATCACTGAAGTGCTTTAGAAATCAAAAACTATTTCAGAATTTCAAATATTTGCTAAGGAGCCATTTTCATTTTGTAAATGTTGGTGCAACAGTACGTAATTTGATAGAGAAATCAAAAGGGACACAGTTGCATTTATTAGAAGGTCTTGCAGACATTCTGTAATGAGTTAAAAACTTGTTCTAATGAGGCACTATAGGGCCAAACCAGAAAAACAACATGTGCTACCAGAACACATTCTGAACAGCCTAGAACAAAGTCTTCGCAGCTGAAGATGTCAAAAAACACTCTTAGTGACCTCTATTAAAATGAAAATGCTGCTAAGTGTAACTGGAATCTTTTTGGAAAAAAAACAGTCTTTGCTTGATTCCAGTAGCATTCACTGAGGTTCGGCAAGTTTTCTGAAACATCTGATTAATCTCCTCTCCATTTATGTTTTAGCCTACTTAGAGTGTCAAGGTAGGATAACACTGAAATATCCTCTACTAACTCCCTACTTTCAGTTCCTGACAAAATTTTTAAATAGGCTTTTTTTCGTGGAAGGCTTTTCATTTTTCTTTATGCTTTTTGAGACATTTAGGATACTTTTTAAGTCTTTTGAATGATAAGAGAAATTGCATGTTTTTGAGATAGTTTCTCATCTTGCTTTGTTAACTAAGAACCACTTTCCTTCTGTGCCTCAACATTTTCTCAGCCGAGTGAGGAGGATGTTAGGCTACACACAGTCAGTATTCTGTACTATGATTTGTAGTTGGGTCATCGTAATTTCCATACTTGGTTAATATTCCTTAATGGGAACAGAATCACTTTTTTTAATCTGTTCATATTTTAGGGACAAATTTATAGCTAAGATTCAAATATAAATGCTGTTTACACAGGGACAGTTAATTGCTTGCACATCTCAAGTAACAATGCATAAGTCATGATTTTTTCCCCAGCAGCCAATGATAAACTATGGTGAAATTTCACAGGATGTCCTTTTATCAGTTTGATTTAACTTGAATGTGCTAAAACAGCACTGCAGCCCTTTCTTGCCATTCTTCAGTGTAGGTGATACGCAAGTTCTGAAACCATCTTTTGAGGGAAAGAGGGAGAAAAACCTACATGCAGGAGAAAGTTGTTTCTAGAAGATTGTTTGCCTTCCAGTACAGAGACTGTGAAAGCTAAACTGCATTTTCTAATACCTCTCTACTATGAGCAGAAGGAATAGTGTAGTTGTTTTCATACAGTCACAGGGGACAGCCATAAACTCATAAAATTTATGAAAACTGTTTTTCAATGGAACAAATGTAGTGGAAATGTCTGTACAGAAGTTAGTTTGTAACTAAAGTGTTTGTTTTTCAATGAAACAAATGTTGTGGAAACCTCTGTACAGAAGTTAGTTTGTAACTAAAGTGTTAATAAAGGATTAATAGATGTTTCATAAAATCTTTTTAAAGAAATTGCTTCTGATGCTAGTAAGTCATTAATTTTCCTGTGATTATGACCCAATAATTATGTTTAAAAACTGTAAGTAGAATCACAATTGTCCAGTTTTATTTATGCAAAATATACAATAGATGCTTACAAAAATTGTTAGGCATTCTTATGTAAGCAATAATCCAGTAAATATAGATAAGTTTAATCAGAAAAATTAAGCTGTATGAAATAGATTGGGTTCAAATCTATTCAATCAGCCTGCAGGTCACTTCATCTAGGAAGAATACTGCTGGTTTCTTCAAAGAATCCCTCAAAACAGTGGCTTTTGACTCTAACTGTACTAGTTTGAACTGTTTTCAGGTCAAATTAAGGAGAAAATTCCAGTCTTGGAGCTGTAGCCTGCAATATCTGTTTTCTTATTCCCTCCCCATTGTCTTTTATAATGAAGAAAATATTGTTTGAAAGTCTGCTGATTGCAGCTATTGAAGGAGAGCACAGAGACTGAAGCAATCAATCAACCAATCGCATACACCAACTTGAGCCAATAAAAGTCATAATCAGCACTATCATAGTTCGCCAAGAACTCAATGAGCAAAAGGTAGCCAGATTGTTTCTCCACTTGTTAGGTGCTCTTCTAAACATGAGAATTGTTTTGTTGAAGGATAGCTGCAAATCTGTGGATAGCTGCATTTTACAGTCACAGTGCAGTGGGGCTCCCTGTGGGCCAGAGTCCTGAGGGGAGGTGGGTGGGGAGGGACAGTTATGGCTAACAGTGCCCTCAGGACCCAGGCATTTATAGCCCTGTCAGAAGTGTGAAGAAGACCATTAATCTTGAAGTAACAGAAGTGCAGATAATATAGGCAAGGTTCATTCCCTAAAGAGTATTTGCATCCTTTCAGCAAGACATCTGGTAAATCCCGGAGTGTGAGATGTTGCCCAGGCACCATCAAGAAGGGGATAACAATCAGTCAAGTGCATTTGCCATGCTTTTTTCTGTAGACACAAGGAAACCAGCATGAAGGCCTAAGGTACCTGTGCTGGGAAAAATTGACTCACCACAATCTTCTGTGTGATTTTATTAAAAAATAAAAAAATAAAAAATAAATAAAAAGGATTCACTGCTACATTTCTGAGTAATCAGCAAAGACTTCGTAAGAAAATGCCTGCATTATTAAAAGTCTGTAAGATTCGCTGGTATAACTCTTAATAGTGAAGCAATTGAGTTCTTGTTTTGTCTTAATAGAATTATAAACATCAGTAATTCTGGTTCAGAGGCAGCAAATAATGCATTCATAATGAAAAGGATAATGAAAAGGACTTAGTTTGTACACAAACCTAAATCACTGTGAAGGTGTACTTGGAATCTGAAAAGAACATGCTCTGAAAACTTCTGTATGTCTTCAACAGGAATACAAAACACTTTATTTTGCATCAGTCAACAAAAAAAAAAAAAAAAAAGAAACAACACACCAGACAAAACGAAATGTATGTGCTTTTTTAGTATCTTTAAGTTTTCTTCTTTTTCACATGTTCTATTGCGTTTCAAATCTTTTGACTGAATTATTCCTGGTCTTAATTCAGCCTTCATAGGATATTAACATAAAATGTTTTTTTACAATGGAAATATTTCCAAAAGCATGAGGTATTAAAAAAAAAAAATCCAAACAAAACAGAAAATTGATGTAAGAGATGCTTTTTTGAATCTTTGTTTTGAATTTTAATGGTCAAAAATGTTTTCTCTTTTGACATTTGAGATTTTTCTTTGGGTGGCAGAAAGCAGAAGCTTTATGAAATTACTTGCCAAATATGATTAGTTATTGAATACATTACTTGTAAATGTATTTCATGCAGTAATATCAAGACACATCAGAGATGCTTTATCAACATACACTTATGCTTTTTTATTGAATAGTCTATGGAAGGAGACAATAACTTTCAAAGTCTTATGGTAGCATAACCAGGCTGTGTATGGAAAGCAGTTAAATCTTTAACGTGTTTTTACAGCTTTCCATTTGTCAATGCAAAATGAAAGGATGCAAAATATTAAAACCTAATAAATGCTGAAATATTCACTCTTTGTACAAGAAATGGAAATCCATTGATTGGTGGATAAGTGGTATTTAGCTGCATATCTGAAAAATAAGCATAACAAAAATTATTCTTTTTTAAGAAAAAACATAATAAGCAAGTATGTACAGCATCTTAATCTTGTGCAAGCTGAAGACCACTACATTTATGATTATAGTTTTAGCTATGAAGTTTGTTTTCAAACTTTAAGCACTACTGCTAGTATTTGATTTCAACATAACTTTTCACTGTCTCTGGTTCTTGGCAATTTGGATATCAAATCTAAAAGAAGTACTTATTTGTAATTTCACATTCAAGTCTCAGCAGATTCAGTTTTTTCCATGTAAGTTCATTAAATTTCATGTGCTTCATGAAATCAAGAATAATTCTAAAAGAAAGGTACCATCTGATCTAGACCCACCCAGGTCACAGCAGGGCCAGCTTCAAAGCTTTGTTAGGGCTTTGTCCTGAGTTTTGAATCTCTATACATGGAAATTTTGTATTAAGTGGCTTGTTTGTGAAAAAATGGGATTTTTAAAGAAGGTCCTGTCTGTACTGTATTTTCATATGCATTTAACTCTTATAGTAGAGTAGTATTGTAGTAGAGAAATTATTTTCTGTTACCCAAGATATGTTTTAAACTTCTGTGCTGTGTTATGCCTGGTACTGATACTCTTTTTACTACACATGTCCTTAAAGGAAATTATGTACATGCCAGTGCACAATAGAGATACATGGATTAGAATCCACATGTACTACATCTTAGGTTATAGGTTTTGTACTTCCTGCTTCTTTTGTACAGAAGCATGATAGTATGTACCAGCTGATTACTAGAACAGACAGTGTAACAGTACTTCAGCATTAAACTGGGAATTTTCAGATGGATTCTTGAGAGATATGAGCCCCATATAATTTATACCTGAAGTCTCAGAGATTTTTGAACATGATAAATGATGCCATAAGTCATTCAGACCACATTTCTGAGTTCTGAATTCAGCATCAGCGTCTGATTCTTCATTTAGCAGTCTGGTAGACGGGCAGTTTAAGGCTGGTGAAAACATGGATTAAAAAAACCTGTAAATCCAAACCCCCATTATCTGTTGTCACTTTATACCAAACTTGTACATCAGCATTTCATGCACAATATGGAGAATATTAAAATGTTACGTTAGCAAATTGACCAAGTTAGTGGTTTAATTTAAGAAATTGTCTGTTGTCAATAGGCAATAATCGATAATACTGTAAAAAAAAAAAGTGTAGATGATTACTGCTATCAGTTGATATGCTAATGATATTATTGCCAAGTCTAAGTTTGTGGGATTTGCTTTTCGAAAGAAAGTAGATATTGAGCTTGATTCAAAACTAGTTTTCTCAGCTGAAACCAGCTTTGAAATGACAAGATTGCAGGACCTGCATATATATGCAGGAATTACTAAATTGCAGTGATGTAAAATGCAATACAAATAACATGAATGAAAAGTCCTTAATTAATCTCAATTCTTCAGATAAAATGTTATGATGCAATTTGCAGCATGTCATATATTTAAAAAAAAAAAAAAAAAGTTAAGGAATGGATGCAATTTACAACCAATATAGATTACTATTAAATGGTAAGAAAAAGACTACTTTTTATCCAAATAAATTTGTGTGTATACCTGTATGTGAGAAAGTTGTTCAGCCCTCTAATTCCATCTCTATGCTATTCTTGGCCTCCATCCAGCTTAATCTTTGCTGTAAATGTCTCATGTGGATGGAAAGGTTTGACTATAAATAAACGCCTTAAACTAAATTACATGGATGGATTAGAGGACCTAGAAAGCGAGAAGTAGTGTAAAGGGAAAGCTAGGTTTAAATATTTGAGGGTTTTATGCAGACCTAAACCATCAGGAGAATGAAGTGTACTTTTCATGGTCAAAGGTGAAAAAAAATGTCACAAGTAGTGAAGTAAACCCAGACAATTTACTTCACAGTATGAGTTCATATCTAAATGCAACTGAGTGTTATGCAGATATAACCACTGTCAGTATATAAGATTTCTCTTCAATAGCTTGTATTTCTGTGTTTGCAATTGCATTTATTCAAACAGTAAAAGCTCATTGCAAAATATGGTTTATGTTCTTGTGTGTATTTTAAAGACAGACTTGAAAAGCTATAAGAACAAATTCAGGATACTTCAATTGCAAGAAGTATGTAATAAATATTTTAATAAGAAATTAAATGGAGAATCAGTTATTCCAAATATGTTTCTCCTAGTGTCCCTCTGTTCTATTAAGTCCTGGCTAATCCCTAATTGCGCCTTTTCAGGCTTTTTATGATGGCACGTTCTCAAGCAGATTTGCAGCTAACATGTTGATCTGGCTTGTAAAGGTAAATCTTGTTAAGTAAAGAATGATGCAATGCAGTACTGAATATGAATAACAGATAAATGAGACTCATGGTGAAGCTGCAAACTTTGCCCTTCAGTTCTTCTTTTGTATTCATTTGCATTTATTTTGCATTGCCAATCTGCTTAAGAAAAGGTAAAGTACATTTATGTTTATATGCATTTATATGTGTATATAAACTTATGCTGCAAATAGTAATACAAAACAGAAGAGTATTCCTTGAGAAGAGGGTATTCTCCAGGTATTTTCAAGGTCACTGAATGACAGAGTAATTATGGATGGAGTTTTCCTTTTGCCATATACAATAATGAGGACTAGCACAGCCCTATTTGTATTACATTTCACTATATCATTAAACAAATTTCCTTTTCATCTCTTTTTTCTCTCTACACTTTTCTTTCTCCATTAGCAAGAAATAAAGTATAGTATGCATCAGTAGGATGAGGAGAAAAAATTATTAATTGAAATTAACTTTGCATGTAAGAAGGAAAAGTACAGTTGTTGAAATCATCATTCATGTCAGTCTTGACATCTTTGCTTTTTCACAATAGTGAATGTAGTAAAAGACATTTGGGATCATGCTCTAGTCCCTGTGCTTGTCACTGTGAGGATGGCCTCTTTGATGAGAGCAGTCACCAGGAGTTGGTTTATTCTTTTCTCAAATAGTGGTGGTAGTTAGGTTTTTGCCAGTTCCTCCATTTTGTAACAGAGCAAGTAGAGTTTTTTTCTCATGCTTTGAGTGCTCCAGAGCTGAAAATTGCATGGGTTATGGGAGCAAAGGACAGATCTTCTGTGTCATAACCTGCTTCCTAGGTAGCTCCAAGACTGCAGCAACATACCTTGGTTATGGGACAATTAGTGTTAATGAGAGCTTCCAGTTTAAAAAATCTCTTCAGTGACAGTATACCATTCAATAGTATAGGAGACTACTTTTGTTGGCATTCAGACTAAGTGGCTTGTTTGGAGCATAAAATCAAGCAAGTAAAATAAGAGAAAATAATGTACTTAATTTCTAATAATGAATTCAGTGGTATGTTATAGTACATAATTTTCTGTACATAGGCAAAACTGAGAAAAAGACAAGTAGATATAAATATATTCTGTTTATTACTGTTAGTCCACAGAATTAGAATAAAATTCAAAGTCTTGTAATTTTAAATAGCAGTCTCGACTGAGATTCAACGCTTGCTAACATATATTAATTTGCCTAATATCTCTACTTCCCTGAGCACACTATTAGAAATTTTCATTCCTCCGTGCTCTGCAGATATGCAGAGTTTATCATATGCAGGTTTAGCATTAAAAATGCCTGAATTCTTGGTGTCTTGGAACTTTGCAAGAGTACTGATAAATTTGTACTCATGAGTAAAGAGTAATTAATTTTCTTAGGTACTTTGAGTCTCTCTGGTTGAGAAAGGCCATTACTTAGTTGTATCTGTAACATGGTGCATTTTTGTAGTGCCGTAAGAAAACTAGTACATAACACGAATCATCTTAAATCTGTTGCAAAGTATTAACAAAAATGTTGTAGCTCTTCAGAACTTGGCTAACAATAGGAAGAAGGTGCAATTCTTAAAAGTAAACTGCTATCATTATTTTCTTGGACTTCAAAGGCTTTTTCTTTAGTTTTCTCTTGCCTCTGTGTGTGTGTGTGTGTAATAAAATGGTATTTGGACCAGTAATCAGTTACTAGTTTAGGATAATGGAAGTTGTTTAATTTATCATCAAATAAATATCAACACACACACATGCAATCCTATGCACAAAAAAAGATTGAAAAAAGTATTTCTTAAAAGCCCGTTCTAAAATAATTTATTATTTATTATTTAATAAATAAAATGAAGGTCTAGTATGTACCTAGAGAACTCCTGACATTTTAAAGATGAGATTATTATAGGAGCATTTGGGTTTGATATGCCTTTAAACAGTGTGGTTCTAAAGCTCATTATGTATTTCCATTTTAGCCTAGTTAGAAGGTTTCTGTATGGAAAAGAACATCAGTAAGTTGAAATTAATAGTGATACCTCACATATTCTGGGAATTTTGGCAATTTTCTAAGTACGGAATATTACTTTTGTTAAAAGTACACTCAAAAGATTAACATCACTTTTTAAATAACACCACTTTTAGCAAGAATAAGAACCAAAATCTGTCTACCGCGGTTAGATTCTAGCTGCACAGACTTATTGCAGGACAAGAGGATAAACAGTACAGACGGCAGAATTTGTTCTTTAAATTTTCTCTGTTATTGTCAAATTGATATAGCAAAAAAATTCAAGAACTTATGATAATATGGGCTCTTTTATCAGTGGGATTACAAATATATTTTGTTAGCCTATAGTGTAAAATGTTATATACAATTAGTAATTTTTAATTTTTCTTAACACTAGTATGTGTAAATAAATAAATTGATATGTAGTTCGTTCAATTATGTTTCTATTTTAAATAAAGTTATGGGAACAGTTTACTGATGGAGTGATCCATCTCAGTAAATTGATTTTGTTCCAGGAATATTTCTTCTAGGATATTTTTTTCTGTTTGTTTTGGCGGTTTGTTGGTTTTTTGGTCGGCTTTGGTTTTGTTGTGGTATTTTTTGTTAATACTGTGTATTATTCTGTGATTTAAGTTAAATAAATGTCCTTTTTGAATAAATAAATTAGAAAATGAACTTCTAAAGAAAACCTATTCATTGTTACATCATAGGTATCTTAAATGACAAAACCCATCTTCTGGATTCATGCTGGTTCAATATATTATAAACTGTGTTGTCAATCCAGAAATCTGTTCTTTTCTGAGGCCTTTCGATTACACTTGTTTGCTTTATTTTCATTAATATATAGCACTTCACATTTTCTAACTATGATTGGCGTATTGATTATTTAATCTTTTCTTACTTTGTTTAAATAAAAATGCTAGTTCTGATTCAATTTATATACTGACATCCCAGAATCCCACACAGTAAAAATAAAAATTAAATATATAGAAAAAGAAGCTTTCAGGAAAATTGTGATTTGGGGGCTGAACGCAAAATATTAATGCGAATTTTGCCAAGTGCATTTTTTATATGAACTACTGAAAAGTATTTTATATGGAAATTATTCATGTTAGTGAACATTATATTAATTACACCTGATCTACCATACTATATATCTTTATTCATATGTAATTGTTTATAGTCACAGTTAATTAAACAAATACAAATTTTGTTCCAAGATAATGCAACAATTACATTATAGTGAAAAGAATTACGGAAATTCCAGATAAAGCCATTCTCTGTAATTTTTAGAATGGTTACTTTTGCTTCTATGTGTACATTTTAGGGAATTACTTAAGGCTTGATATTGTATCCATATATATTTATGGAAGTTATGCCAATGATTTCCCTGGCAGTTGGATTTGCTATCATTATGTTTTTTCATATGATGTTCAACTTGAAATATTTTCATTATGAAAGTTCATTTATTTGTTAGTTGAATTCTGACTTATAGCCAGACTTGAATCAGTGTTTATGAAATTAATCTTTATTTGGGCAAGGCAGACAGGTGGAACTGAGGCAGTGTGGCTGTTTCTGCATGTGAATAAACGTTTTGCCTATTTGGAGCAAAATCCTCTTCCCTTTCCCTTTCCCTTTCCCTGTTGTCGTCTCCCCTGCCCTGTATTTATCCCCTCTGGCAGTTTCTAACTTAATTTTGTCAACGCTCCTATGAGCACACAGAAGCTAGAAAAAAGAGGTTTTATACTCTCCCTCCTACTGTGCAGACTATTATAGAGTAAACAAAACAGTGTTGCTCATCCCAGCCAGACAGAAGTTTTGGGAGAAGTTCCACAGATTGTGTGACATCGACAGAAGCCTGAGACATTTGTGCAGAACCTCAATGCTGTAGTGCCATAAGTTCATCTTTGCTCTCTTCCTATCTTTCTATGGCTTTTTCGTCTGTACTTGAAAGAACATGAGTCATCACAAACAGAAAGCTGTTTAGGCTTCATGAAAATGCTATTCACTTCTTCCTCTGAAAGAGATTCCAGTATTTCCAGTTGACTCAGTTTCCTCCTGCAAGTAGAAAAATAATGAGTCAAAGGTGCAGCAAAATGCTGCTAAATCAAAGCACTCCACTTACTAACCTGCACCATATTTAGTCTTCATTCAGTGCATAATAGAGGTTCAGACTAGAGAGAAAGAAAGAAATAAATAATCCTAAAACTTGTAATGCATCTTTGACAGAAATTTCACACTGCTGCCACTGTCTTATATGAGTATAGATGATATTTCAGCAATTATATGTCTCAGATACTTTGTTTCAAAATAAATTTATGCCTCCTTTAGTTAGATCTGGCATCCTCAAGGGATTGAATTTAGTACTGAAATAACATTGTTCTTTGCAACATATAGATCTCACAGCACTGCACCAGCTATTAAGAAGGAGAAAAATGACTGCTACTGCTGAACCAAGGATAATAGGACACATAGGAAAAAACCTGAAAAAAATCAAATCTGAAAGAATAAAAGGAATTTCACTTTCATTATATCTGGGATGATATATGCCAATGAATATACTGATGGCTTAATTTACGTATACGGTATGCAGTGCACCAGTTTTTTCAATATTCATATTCTGAAAATCGTGTATTTCTTTTAGAATATTATTGGAATTTTTACACCTAATTATGTCAGTGATCAGTGAAAACTGTAAATAAAATATCCGTTTTGGCTAGGAGTGTGAGCTGTGGACTCTTGCAAGAGGAGTTCTGTTTCTGTTTGTATATGCAAAGATGAATAAATTGATTTTATACTTAAATGACAGATACATACCTTAAAGAAAAAAACAAAATCATATTATTGTTTTCTTCCATTCTGATATTTTAAAAATGTAATCCACTTAACAAACAGTGGAAGTTTCACTACTCTTAGATTACTTTTAAGCCCTGTACTTTTGTTACATACTGTAGTTTCTTACTGTTAATCTAAATATTTTTTACAGCTGGAGTGCCTGAAGTATTCTGATCAAGAATGGTTCTTTTCTTTATTTTCCAGGAGTAGATAGTTGTGATTTTTTTCTCGTGTTATATAGTATGTTCACATAATGCCATCACTGATACCAAGTGGTTCCAGTTTTTCAGGGCATATTTTCCTATCAGATTTAGTTCAGTTAATTCCATAAATGTGTTTGTAAGAGTTATTGTATCTACACACATAGTGCTGTGCAGGGGATTCTAAAATAAACACTGATTCTTTAAATACTGAATGTAGATGTAATTTTATTCATTTAGATAGGCCCCAGGAGTCACTTAAGTGTTTATAGAATCAGATCCTTGGATTTTCTGTAGTTAACACATTTGTGTTTCGTTAAGTGTAGACTCATAGTCATGCTTTTATATTGTTTAAATTTTAAAAACATTTGCAGTAACGCTAGGTTTTAATATGCCTTAAGGTTTCTTTTCAGTGAAGTTATTCAGCCTTGGAAAGGTAATCATGGCTGAAAGTCAAGTCAAACACGGCTACTGCTTGATTTAGGTTTCAAGTTTCATCTCGCCATAACTGAATGTTATATATAATAATCCTCCAAATTCTGTTCTTACTCTCATGATGGTACTTGTTTTTCATGGCATGGTTATAGTTTTATTTTTTAAATCTCGTGGAAATATGATGAAGATAAAATATGCTAGAAGACACAGTTCTACTGTTTTGTTTACAAGCAAGCAGTTATCATGTTTCAATGGCAAATTCATGCAAAGTGTTCATAATAGAGTGTGAAATGTAAAAGTTACTGTTTTTCCAAAATTCATTAAATCCCTTTAGCTCCACATCTAATGGGACCTCTGTCTGTCTGTTGTGGAAACTAAAGAAATAGAAATTCTAATAAATCTGGACTCAAAAGCATAACAGAGTACTGACAGAAATAATTGCACTTTCATTATATGTAACTTGAAAACTAAGCCTAAAGCAACTATTAAAATACTTCTCTAATGAAAAATAGTGGGCTCCCTAGAGACTGAGAAAGAGACTATTGGCACTTTCTCAAGACATCACAGTTCTTTATCCTTTTGTAAAATAATACAGCCCTGCTTTTTTGGGCATGGCAAATACTGATGTGCTTTTCTGAAGTCAAGTCCATCCAATTTATGTCCATTCCCCAATGTGACTCTGACACCTGTCCAGTTCATCACAGAGCTGGCAAACAGCAAGCAGGCAATTGCTGTAGAGACAATAAAAGGAAGCTTTTTTGTCAAGGCAGGGTAACGGTCCAAAAACTCTCTGTGGATTGAAGTTTCCAAGCACTTATTCAGTATCAATATTAATAATATACAGTACTATGGTAATATATAATACTGCATTCACATAAAGAATCCAATATCCTTTTTCTAGATTTTGTTTCTAGACTTGTTACTGTACACTAGAGAAACAGTATTCTTAATGCTGTATGGTATTCTTTTTAGCAAGTTTTTTCCACTTTTTTCTGCTTCTTTCTACCTCTTCAGATAGAATCATAGACATAGGTTCAGGCTATGTGAAAGATTTCTGCCAGGGATTGGTTTCCGAAAGCAATTTCTAAGTTCAATCTCTTTTATTTGCTTACAATTTAAAATGTATATCCATAGACTTCCTCTTAAGTATGTACAAACAGGCCTAATTCACTTTCAGGTCCTCAGTAGGTAATTCAAAACTCCTCCTTTGATCATCATAGCCATCTGTCATTTTAGGTCTTGAGTATGTTGTTGAACTGGCAAAGCATAACACCAGCAATTCACCACTAGTCTACACAGTGCTGCATTTAATAGTGGGGTCCAAGGACGGTTGATACTGCTGTGCATGAGGGAAAAATGGCATGCTGTGATCTGTGTGAAGGTGGCTGTAATGTGCATCAGATGCCTGTTGCCAACGAGGAGAATGGAAACTGTGATAAATTTTTGCCTGATTCATGTCTCCTGTGTTCACAATCTGAACGTAAAATATCAGTCCTCATCAAGGTCCTTAATTGGTGCCTATAGCTTCTGTAACACTGACATTTAATTCCTTCAGATGCATAACTTCCTGAGTTACAACAATGATTTTATGCAGGTGAAAAAAAAGGGAACTCTTAGCTATTAACAAGAAAGCTAAGTTTGGTACCTCTGTATTGTGGGAAAATAGGACTCATTAAGTTGCAAGTGAAACAAGCAAATTACTTAGTTGCCTGACTTTTTTTTTTATATGCATATTGCTTCATCAAATTTTGTTCCCATATTTTTTCTTCCCTTCAGCAATGGTTGTTCTCAGCAATTTGGAACCAAATACAACATATGAAATCAAAGTAGCCGCTGTAAATGGAAAAGGTCAAGGAGAGTATAGCAAAATTGAGATCTTTCAGACCTTACCTGTCCGTGAGTAATACTTGAGCTATTAAATGAAAATGTAAACAGAATATTTTATCTCCAGATCAGCTAATAATTTAAATTATGATTCACTGTGGATAACATTTTTTATATTTGCACTCTACTCCTACGTGCATAACATCTTTACATTGTTTCTCAGAAATCATGGTTTTGTCCTCTTATTCCTTTCCACCAAGTAGAATGAATGAACTTAAATTGGAAGATATATCGCATTAGCTATAATTTTGAGACTTAGACAAATTTGTCATTTATATTTAGGATCACAAACCATGAAGTATATTAAATTAAGGACTTCTCATTTACACTCATTTTCACAATTGCTACAAATATTACTAAAAGAACTGTATCTTTCTATGTAGATGTAAATTTACAGATATTTTGAAGATAAGACACAAGTATAACAAGACACTTTCATTTAGGATCTGATTAAACTTTATAAAAGGCATTGTGTATAGAAATGATAATTAGTCTGCAAATTTAAATTAGCTAAGTGGCTTAAACTGGCTATTAACCCTTCCATTGTACATTTAAGATTATATTTATTCTTACATTGCAGAGGAAGTTGGTTTTGCTTTTGGTAATCTTATTCTTTAATTTTTTTGTTAATACAGACTACTCTAAAACTACCGAATTTTGCCTCAGCACATTTATTAAAGAGTTAATTTACCTTATATCTATATTACAGTCTTCCACATGGGACTAGAACTCATGCTTGATATTAAGGGTGCTTTTCTGTATGTTAGTGTTACCTGCAAGCACCAGCATGGGTAGCAACTTGCCAGCCTAGCTGGATTGATGGATAAATCATTTGTGAAGTAAATTGCATCTGAAAATGTCAAAAGATGAAAGTTCTTAAACAAGTTCTTTCATGCTTCACATAGTCTTGTTTCCTTTTGTGTGATAATTAATCTACATTAGAACATACTCTAAACAAAATATTTCACACACTTATTAAGGTTCTGCAGTGCTTGGAAGTACTATGTTGATTTTAAAGATTTTAATTAATTACATTATGGACAAGTTCCCAGCTGTACTTTAAGACTTATCTTTTGCTGAAATATTATTATCTACTTTTTTTTCCCTTGTTTAGGGGAGCCAAGTCCCCCTTCAATTCATGGGCAACCAGAAAGTGGCAAGAGTTTTAAACTTAGCATAACCAAACAAGATGATGGAGGTGCCCCCATTTTGGAATATATTGTCAAATACAGAAGTGTAAGTATTTCAGATGCTTAGTAATATCTGCTTTTAATATAGCCAAGACTGTTGATATGATTTGAAATGTGAAAAAATGGTTTGCATACTACAAAAAGAAGATAACAGTATAGTATGTTTTCTTTTATGACTAGGTTGCTAATGCAAGATTATAAAATAAAAGATAAAAAAGAAACAAAAGCACCCTGTTCTTTCTAAAGGTGTAACTGAGAGATCATTGTAATAAGAAAACTATTCTCCGTTTTGTTACATGGTAAATGAGGAACATTCATGTTCACCTCTCAAAAGTGCATTAAATTAGCAGACACTGAAGTTACATAATTAAGGGTTGTTAGAGCAGCAAATTAATAATCTTTTATAAATGAATCTGTATTGATAGATAGCATCCTAGAGTTAGAAAGCTATACTCCAGTGCTCCATATTGATTTGAAATTAAATTCATTATCTGTTCATGTTTCATATTTTCTGCCTTCCTAGATTTCAAGGTTCAGCTTAAAAAAGCTAAATAATTTCAAATTGTTAGGACTTTCATGTGTTTCAGTGTACATATCAGTTCTTTAACAGTCATTGTGCAGATTTTTTTGGCCTTTGATCAGCTACAGTCTGGTGTGCTCTCATTAAATCTGGCAAGTTTAGAAAATGCACCTTTAGAGAGCTGGTGAAAGCAAAGAATTTAATTCAAAAGTGTGAAATATGCTGGGAATGTAACATCAGATATTTAGGCTTGTTAAATAGAAACTAGTGAGGACTGTATTTAACAGAAACAAGCAGTCTTTGAGAAATTACTTGCAGGCATGTTTCAATGCTCCCTAAAAGGAAAATCCCATTCCCAAAAGGAAAATCCCCTTTTTTTTTCACATTTCCTTATTTTTCTTATAATGTAACTCTTGGATGGTAGTTCTGGCATTGTCCATGTGCTAAACCTGGCATATAGTATGATTTTCATAAGATAACCAAAGTAGGTTGCTAGCACCAAATCAATTGAGAAAAAATTGGTAGAGTTTTTGAGAGTAGCCTGGGGACATAAATAGCAGATATTCTGATATCACTGATCCCAAAATCTTAATTGACCTTCTTAAACAACTTTCAGTCCAGTGAGTGCAGCTGGCATTAAAGAAAAGTAATTGTAAAGAGAGGGTAGTATAATACGCAATACAAGATACAATGCAGTGTCCTGGGATTGAGCTTCCTGTTTAGGTAACAATGCCTCTAAGTATTTATAATTAAAAAGATGAGAAAATAAATTGCTTGGCCATAATATATGAGTGCAGTATATGAAATTTAATCGGTGTCTGTGACTTAAGTAAGCTAAATGATTTTGGATGTATCCTGAATATATTTTGAAACCCGATTTTCATCTACTGTTTTGACAGAGGTACAGTATTGCAGTCTAAAACATCACTTTTCCTGTGTATTGTTGAAAGATAAATGTACAGTTTAAGCAGTAACGGTAAACTTAACAGGTTGCTGAAGAAGATAGTTTTTACTTGGGCCTCAAAACCATATCTACTTAAGCTTCCAATTGAAGAAGCGATTTGACTAAATTGAAGACCATCCTACAGCAAAAGAGCATGATGATTTTTTTTTGTGTGTGGTTTAATCAGAATGAATGGATGCTATTTAAAGTTCTTAATTATCTGTTGACCGTTTCTCTTCTATCTTCCCCATTGGTTGTATTTAATTAGCTTTCCTGTAACTTTTGCCAGCCTCATTACTAGCACCTGGACCAATGTATTTGCTTGCATATTTAAAGAGTGCATTAGAAAACAAGCTATACATCAGAGTTTTCTTCTTTGCTTAACAGCCTATGTCTTACTAATAGTTAGTTCCCTCATATTTAATTTTCATGCAGAGTTTGTTGTTTATCCATTTTGTTGGGTTTTTTTTAACTGAAAGAAGGACAGACTTTAAGATACAGCAATTTTATAGCCTGGTTTAGAGCAGTTGATTAGTTTTGTTTTTCTGGAAATCATGTTTTATTCTGTCAGATACTGCTTTCCTAACGTCACTTTGTTTATATTATATGCAGTAGTTATTACTAATCACTTAATTAGAAGCTTCACTTCTTGGTCTGTATTCCAGGGAAGTAGGTAATATGCAGCCTCAAACTGATTCCTAGTTTTCTGCAACGATAATGAAGAGTCTTACGAAGCTTCGCTGATGAAGCCTGAAGCTGATGGCATACAATGACTTCAAAGTTACCTTAGGATGGAATAGGAGGAGAGAGAGAAAGATGAGGGAAAACTGTTCCCCAGTAATCAGGTGGGAAAAGCAGTGATGGGGATTCCCTAGATAAGCATCCCATCCAATGCGGGAGGTGACCACCCAACCACATTTCTCATGGTAACTGCAATTTTAATGGGTGTCATGGGTTCAGCAGTAGCAGTCATTTTTCTCCTTCTTAGTAGTTGGTGCAGTGCTGTGTTTTTGACTTGTGGCC
>JANRGW010012250.1:0-11389 GCA_024733675.1 Psilopsiagon aymara | reverse complement strand
AGGGTGCCCAGAGAAGCTGTGGCTGCCCCATCCCTGGCAGTGTTCAAGGCCAGGTTGGACACAGGGTCTTGGAGCAACTGCTCTATGGAAGGTGTCCCTGCCGGTGGTATGGGTTGGAACTGGAGGAGCTTTAAGGTCCCTTCCAACACAAAGCAGGCTGGGATCCTGTGAAATGCCACCACAGTTGCACTGCGACCACTGCACAGAAAGCAGAGTGAAAAGTTTGTTTTGCACATATAATAAAGTTGTAAGATTTCTTTTAAATCCCCTTTGATTATTCTGTTTTCAATTTATGTTTGCTTCTGTGGGATGCAACCCTCCACCACTTAAAACTTCTCTTGTCATTCTCTTCCAACATGAACTGCAGTTTGATATAGAGCCTGTTTGGAAGCATACAGCAGATACAGGTTTTATTTCCATTCCTAGTATAAGGGAACTTTTTGCTCCCTTTGTTTGAAATGTGCCTCTTCAACATCTAACTGCAATACGGGGAAGCAGATCACAAGGCATCCCATCCTGAACACTGACACAGGGCAGTGCAAAGCAGATAAAAGACACTGGTTTCCCTTCTCCAGCACCCTACCTGAGAGATAAAATCTTTTTCAAGTGTAAAGGGATGGTGGGAACAGTCCCCAGCTCAGATGTTCCTCTCTCTCATTTGCCTTCTGCTTTTTAAAACAGCCATCAAGTGAGAAGGTGATGCAGCATCATAAAGCTCACCCATGAATTCTGCGGAACTGTTTATGGACCTGCCAAGCAGCAAAGCTGCAGTTCACAGGGATCCGTGGTTGCCTGCCAGATGCAGCAATGCCACACTTGTGACTCGCAGGCTTTACCTAAGCCTTTTTTCACTCACAGGCTTTACCTACTGCTAAAAAGCCATAATGGATTTAGTAAGTACAAAACATACATAACATGAGATGAGAAAGGGTAAGGGAAGCCCCAGCTGCCCCCAGCATTCCTGATCATACTGGTTTGGAAAATAAAAAGGAGGAAAACCCAACATCAAGGTGCCCCTTTCCTGGAGAAGGCTGGAGGCCCCAGAGGAGCGGACCAAAGGCAGCTCCTGCAAACCAGAGCAACCTCCACACCTTCAGCTCTGCTGCCCTGCAGGTGACTAAAGGTCCTTTGTGCCCCACCACACGAGGGGCTCCATGGTGAGGAAAATGAGCTTGCTTTCTATCAGCAGCACCCCAGAGGCACAGCAAGCCCAACAGTTGTCACATGCTGTGCTTGCAGAAGTCCCAGCAAGCTTCCTCTTGCCACCAGACAGGAAGCACAAAGCACCTTTCCTAACAGACGTTACTGTGCATCTTAGAGCTACCCACCCCACCTTAGTCCTGCCGTATCTACACATCGGGAGACTTGCACTTCAACAAATGGATGCTGAGTAAACACCCTCCAACTGCCCAGCCTGCCCTGGAGGGAAGCAATACTGAGCTCAGTACAGAAACACCATGATCAGGTTAAATCTGTTGTCTCTCGTTCTGGTCTAGCACAAGCAAACTGAAAACAAGTTTCAGAAAGCGGAGAACAGAACTGGAGGGGAGGGATCAGACAATGAAATGTGGGAAGAACAGGAGGTTACTGGGAGTCACTTATCAAAAAGTCATTTTCAGTGAACACCCGGATGTGAAGAACCTCTCCCATCAGTGTTCTCCTACCTCCTCCATGCTAAACATCAGTTCATGTTCAACCTCTCTGCTTTCAGAATAAGCACTCACCATTCCGGCTGGGGCATAAAAAGGAGGAACACACTGACTTTACATACAGACCTTCAGACCTTCCCTTTACTTAAGTCCTGTGGTCTCAAACTATGAAAGTGATTTTCCTTTCATTGAAAACACACCACCCACACTACCCATCAGCAAAACTATTCTAGTTCCTATTGTAACAAAGCATCAAATAGAGCTTTTCTGTAAGAAGTGAAGTCACAACAGCTTAACTAGTGGCAAGTCCTACACTTAAGCTAAATAGGCTCTATTCAAACTGAAGCACCGCTGCAATTACCGATGATTAGTGAAGTACCATGAAACAGTGGGAAAAACCTAAGTGGTCAACACTGACCCCAGCTGCCACACAGATGCACCAGTAGCAGCAAACACATAATCCAGCCCAAATTGGCACAAGCTCTTTGATCATTAGCACATGAATGTGTACCCTGCTGCAGGCTTCTCTCTCCACCCACAGGATGGTGCCCTTAGGCAGCTTCGTCCTAATAATAATTTCCAAGTGAAAACACCTATTTCTAACGGGTGCTGTTACACAAAAGGTAAAACTAAACCCCACCAGAAGGAAGCTTTCCGCCCAGCTTATCTCCTTTTCTATTCATATAAAATATCATGTTTGGGAAGGCCACTTTGGAGTTCAATTCTTATTGCTAATTTTCTTTGGCAAAACCCCCATGTTATCTACAACCACCCAAACTGAAAACCCAATTACAGTAACGTGACACCCACACCCTGCTGCACAGTAACTGGATAACACAGGGATACGCAAAATGCTGATATTCCAAACCAGCAGCAGGCAGCAGAGCTCCTGCCAGCAGGCCTGCAGCAGGTGGGGTGCAGCTCAAGAGGCAAAGCACACCAAAACAAAGAGGTGCCACATCAGTCCTCAGCTCCCTTTGGGCACAGTCCACAGGACTCCCTGCCTGGAACATCCCTCCCTGTGACACTGTCCTGGCTGTGATGCTGATGGCATCTCCTGCTTTCCCTCCACATGCTCGGCATTACCCCAGCCTGTGAACCCAGGAAGAAGGTCAAGTTCTGCTCAACCCTGCAAGCCCAAGGCAGAGCTCACTTAAGGAAACGCTAGCTGCAGTAAGTGAAGTGGACAAATAAATAGGTCTCTATGACAGAATCTTCAAGGAGATTCCAGAGCTCAGCCAAGTCATAGTGGATTTTTCCTCAAACTAAGGACCACCCTAGAGGCCAGCATCTGCCCCCTCCAGCAGTACATGGCTATGCTACAGCACAGACACTAGACTTGATTCTAAGATTCCATGCCTTCTGCAATACAAAAGCCATTAGAAAAGTTTCAACATCGTAAAATAAATCAATCCCAAGTTTTTTCCCCAAATCACTGTTTTTCCCACTATCACATGCACACACACAGAAAAAAGCACACTTCACAAACAACCAGTAAGAAACAAAACTCTTCTCTCCACCCCTAGAAGTGAGACTGCTCCACAGCCTCTGCGAGGGGAGGAAATGGACACAGATCACCTCTCCTCAGTGCTGCGGAGAGCATTGCAGGCTACAGTCAGGTTCTGACACAAAGATCTGCATGGCTTTGTCCGCAGCAGCTGGGTGTCTCATGTTGCTGTTCTCTTTCAGAGAGACCTCACAAAGGTCAGAGTTACAGAGAAAAAAAACATTTGGGGAGTTTTCTGACAGATGTTATCTCATTTTCTTACAGAGTCTGCCAAAAACAGACCAAACTTGCCGAAATCTCTGCCAGTACTTGCCAGAGATTCCTTTGGCAACAGAAGAACCAATATTCGTTATGGCGTTTCTGCTGGCCCCAAGAGGAGATGGACCTTCCCTGAGGGGCCACAAGGAATCTTGACTTCTCTGGTGCCCAGGGCAACCTGTCAGCATCCTCCTTCAGAGCCAGGAACCTCATGGCCTCTCTTTCCCAGTGGCAAACTCATCACTTCCTCACAGACCAAGGTAGCCCTGGAGTTCCTACCCTCAGCTTGTAAAAAGGCCATCGGAAGTTTCAGACTAAAGATTCAGGACTCAAACCAGTGGTTTTCAGCAAAACTTGATTCTGTAAGAACATTCCCAATAAAATGCTGATATCAAACACCACTGGAGTTATTTCAGACCAATGTGATCTGTGTAGCAAAAAGACTTGAGTGCCCCAGCACTCTGATGCCAGCCTGTCCATACTAAGACACTGGCACAGCTTGCCCACTGCCCACTTGTGTTTGATGTTCTCAAAGGTCTTTTCCAACCCAGTTGATTCCATGATTCTGTAATTTCAGGATGCTTTAACATCTCCACCACTGTAACAGAATCCCATGTTTATGTCACATTAATTATGTTTATGACCAAAAGGCAGCTTTGGGCACGTGCCTGTCCCCTGCCTCTAATCTCTGCCTTCACCCAGATGCAATGAACCATGGATGCACACCCTACTAATGGGTGGCCGTGGGGCTGATTTCAACATTTAAGCAGAGCCAAGTGCCACCTGCCACTTCCCAGCTGGATCCCACAGCACATTTTACAGATATCTAAGCAGTATTTAAACAAGCAAGAAAGCCACATTTCCTATTCAAGCACTGCACAACAGAGATCCATCTGCACACAAGTACTTAGCGTAACCAGCTTTATCCTGCTTTCTGTCCCTGCTAAGGGCAGAGCACTGGAAGATGTTGCAGTTCATTTTCTGGTTCTGAGAGGTGCTGATTACCAAAGTGATTCCATATGTTAAGTTTATTAATTGCAGAACAGATCAGCAAAGAATTGAAGCTGCAGTGCAAATGCCACACACAGATCCATGTTTCAGGACTGCTCAGTAAGAGAGTGGGGCTGGTGCAGCCTCAGCACCAGTGTGGAAAGGATTTTCCCAGTACTTCTGATGTAGATGGTACCAGCCTTCTCACTTCATCCATCCCAGCTCTCTCCTGCTGCTGCACACACCTTTGAACCTTTCACGGCACATCAACCAGAACCCCTCCAGGCAACAGGAAGGATTGCTCTCATCACAACCCTCCTCCATTTCCACCTCCAAGCTCTGCTAATTAACAGTATATCCTCCTCTGCCACCTCACCCCAATTCCACACTTCTATCCAAACCCCTTTTCCCACTTTATTTACCTGGCATTAAAGAAGTCTAACACAACAGAGACTAAAATCCCTCCATGAAAAACAGTTCCCACAGACCCTACAGGCAAAACTCAGGCGCCTAAATTCTTTAAAACCAACCCCAACACTTCAAAATTCTATGATAAATGCACCCTCAATGCTGCACCTATGGACTGTTTGCATTGTCTCACCCCAAGCCCAGCTTCTTTCAGAGCAAACAATGCTGCTTGATACCAGGAGTTGTGTTTAACATCAGTTTAATGTTGAACTGGTCAGCACTGGTGAGTTTGGTCTCAAGAAGCCATTATCACCAGATGACTCGACAATGTAGGAACTGGTGAAGAGATACATTCTCCTTGGTGTCTAGGAGAACAGAAGAGAGAGGACAGTTTCTCCATGCAAAGACAGGAGCAAAGATGAGCTGAAGCACATTTGGAGGTAATGGGAAAACCAGCAGAATCTGCTTGAGAGCACTGACCAACCCGCACGGTGGTGAGTAAATCCAGTTCAAAGAACTCTTCAGATTCCAGCAATAACAATGTGCCCAGAAACATGCTTTTCTTATTCTCTCCTGTGTTGTAACCAGTCAGGTCTTGACCCTACAAGTTTTCTGGGAAATCTATTAAAAGTCTATTAAGGATCCAACAACCCACTCACCAAAATCACCATGACGCAAGAGCATATGGTTCCTACCAAGCATGACTGTCTTTTAAGCCTGAATAGCACCTTCTTTCCAATAATGCCTCAGCAAGTGAGTTACCAAGTGATACAGCACACAGCAGTCATCTACTTTTTTCCACCCATAAATCCTCAAAAAATCCTATAAAAAGGGGAAGGGACAGAGGAAGCACAAAAGTTAGAGTCACTTAAAGTAAAGCGCAAACTCTCAAGCTGCACTGCATTGCCACAAATAGCAAAAATTTAAAAATAAAACATTATTTTTAGCCCAAGTGGTGCTTAAGGATTTGGGAATAGACTATTGCCCAGAGACAGTGGTATGTCATCTGCTGAAAATGCTGAAGCAGCAGCATCCTGTTCACACTGAACACCAGCTTACAGGAGCAGGCAAGAAAGCGTTTGGGACCACAATTCCAACATGCAATTAAAACCTTCCCTGATTCAGCCAAAACCCAGAGGGACAGCACTTAAGGAGAATGAGGCAGATATCTTAGAATACAACAGAATCACAGAACCCCAGACTGGTTTGCGTTGGAAAGGGACCTTAAAGCTCACCCAGCTTCAACCCCTGCCACAGGCAGGGACACCTTCCACAAGAGCAGGTTGCTCCAAACCCCATCCAACCTGGCCTTGAATGCTGAAATGGATGGGGCAGCCACAGCTTCTCTGGGCACCCTGTGCCAGTGCCTCTGCACCCTCACAGGGAAGAATTAATCTCAGCTCTTCCAGCAATGGCCGTTTTGCACAGGGCAATTTATTTCCCCCTTCCTTCTCTGCAAGCAGCAACTGTAAGGTGAGGATATGTAATTCAGCTGCTCACAGACAGGTACATGATCTCCCAAAAAGGGGCAGTAAAGGAGAACAGGCTGGACTTCTGCCTTACTGTTTCTTTACAACACATGCCAGCCAACTACCCTCAGGAAGTAGGAAAGCAGGCTAGGAAAGTAAATCCCCTCTCCATGGTCTCAAGTTGAGAGCTTTTTTGACCAAGGGGAAAAGCTAAATTAACACAGGAAAAAAAAAAAGCATCAGAGTGTTGAAACACCACCAATGACTGCTCAGGTTTTTTTCTTTTTAAACAGTTTCAATCAAATACCTGAAAAAGCAGATGGGAAACTCTTATACCCCTCCTGGAGCTCTCTGCAGGCCCTGCTGGAAAACTAATGTGAGACTTAACAAAAAAGACGCTTAAAATCATCATTCTTATAAAAAAATCCTGAAAAACTTACAGAAAAGTTACAAACTCCTTTTCCCTTCACAGTAATTTCTCCAGCATTTCTGATCCCTGTGAAGGCAGATAAGGGAGACAGCTTTCCGCTCCCCAGCACGGTGGGTGAGGTAGGGACTGTAACTTTGGAAAAATCCACATAATTGAGAAGACAAATGTTGAACAGTTATTTTATGGCTTGATCTCTTCAAGGAAAAAGGCAAACCATGCCAAAAGGCGAGACAGCCCCATCGCGGCTAGGTGCAAGTACACAGGAGCCCAGTTGCATTTCAGAAGCACAACGCTTTCATCCTCATCCAGGCTTGGCCTTGCTGGTTTTATCTGTTTTCATCTGTTGCTGTAAGTGCTGCACCAAGCTGTAAAAAAACCAAAAAACCACTGAAAGAAAAAAATACCATCTCCCAGGAAGTGCAGAGAGTGAGGAGAGTCCCATGTCTGGAGAAGAGAAGCTGTGGGGAGACCTCAGAGCAGCTTCCAGTGTCTGAAGGGGGCTACAAGGATGCTGGAGAGGGACTCTTCAGCAGGGACTGTAGTGACAGAACAAGGGGTGATGGGTTCAAACTGAAACAGGGGAAGTTCAGGTTGGAGATAAGGCAGAAGCTCTTCCCTGTGAGGGTGCTGAGGCGCTGGCACAGGGTGCCCAAAGAAGCTGTGGCTGCCCCATCCCTGGCAGTGTTCAAGGCCAGGTTGGACACAGGAGCTTGGAGCAACTGCTCTATGGAAGGTGTCCCTGTAAGTAGCAGGGGGTTGGTACCAGATGATGTTAAGGTCCTTTCCAACCCAAACCATTCTGTGATTCTATGATTATGTGTACGTAGAATGTCACAAAATTACACAAGCAGGCTCAGTAGCGTGACCTGCTATTGAGGCCATTTTTTACTTCCCATGAGAAGGGCCTCTTTTGCTTAAAATGTTGAAAAAATTTAATGACTCAGGCTCAAGATTCCCAACTTGGATATCTGCTTACATATGAACTAAAAAAGCAATAAATAAAAACTAAAGTTATAGCCAAAATAGCTCAGTCATTTC
The DNA here is from genome assembly GCA_024733675.1 of Psilopsiagon aymara. Classification (NCBI taxonomy): domain Eukaryota; kingdom Metazoa; phylum Chordata; class Aves; order Psittaciformes; family Psittacidae; genus Psilopsiagon; species Psilopsiagon aymara. The sequence goes on along the minus strand of JANRGW010012250.1, from coordinate 3,640 downwards.
AGAACAACACTGTTTTTCCCACATTAAGATTCTCCAGTGGCCTCAGGAGCTACAGTACCCCAGTTCTTTCACATTAAGACACACAGAAGTTAGAGGGAGATAGAGAAGGACACAGAAGAGGAACTAGTTCAGCAAGAATGCTGGAATACTGATGGGCAGTTTTAAAAGTGAGGATTAGTCATTTAGAAGAGGAGATTAAATTTCAACTCAATAAAAGCAGCATAACTAGAAGTCTGAAGGAAGCCAAGTCGTGGAAGAGACAGGAAAAAAAGAGCTAGAGGAGGTCACAACAGAATACCGGAAGTTGTCTAGTCCATCTCCTGCTCCAACTCAGCTCCAACTCTCAGGAATACTACATGTTTTTAAAGACATCCCACAGCAGGGACTTCCCAACCTCCCAGCACAGGCCACTTCACTGCTGTCGGGAGGATTTGCCTGCTTCTTTCGACCCTGACTCAGTTCTATTACCAAAACCTTCCTCCCTCCCCATTGGAACCAGCTTGTTTCATTCTTCAAGAACCTTGTGTTCCCATTTCTGCCTTCTCTTCTTTTAACTCAGCTACCCCAAGCAGTCCGTCTTGTGGGTCACGCCTCAGTGCTTTAAATGAGGCTTTTGCCTACCCTCGGGGCTTTCTGCCCAGGTCCACGTTACCTTGAAAAGTTGTGGCTCAACCTGCATGCCGTCTCCTCCTCAGTGTCGAGTGTAATGAGCGATCACATAATCTCCAATCAACACTGGCTTGAACAGGGTCTTTTCCATGATATTATAGTATCTGTTCATCTTTAAGAGTTGACCCTATACACTATATTCATCTTTAAGTCAATTAAACCTTACAGAAGAGCCATCCTTTACAGGCAGCCTGACTGAATGAACTCGAGCTCCTTAAGAACATTTGGAGGAGTTCTAGCATTACTCCCAATGTAGCTGCAGACTTTCTCACCTTTGTATTACATTGTGTGCTTCACCATCCATATCCTTACAATAATGCCAAACAGAACCAGACAGACCCATGCAGCCCCACTCAAGACACACTTCTGTACTTTCCAAGTATAATTTATGCAATCAACAACACATATATTGAAGATCATTCATTTGAACACATGCTTCCATAAACTACTTATAAGAAAGTCAAAATGACACCTAATTCTTATCCCCTACTCATAAGGCTCTTCCACAGAGTAAGTCCAGACTCATTTGACACAACTGACTCTTACCAAGGAGTTGTATGAGAGCCACTGCAGACCTGTCATCTCCTCAATACTTACAAGTACTTTATTTTGCTGTACCAGAGTTTGACTGCTAGAAACCCATCCCACCAGAGCCTGGAAGGGAGCACAAAGATGCTTATTCCTTCCTACCTCTGCTGTTACCAACCAGCCATGAAGCCCACAGGCAAGACATCTCACACCTCTCTCACACTGCTCCCCATCATCCAACACCGGTAAAATTACCCTGTCAGCCTGCACTGCAGAGATCCCTGTGTACGTGTTCTCATCTGGCTGCTGACCCAGACCTGGAGTTAGAGCCACGCTAGAGCTTCTCTGGGTTTGCTATTTTCTTTTTAAGAACATCAGGAAATTTTACAGCTAAATAACACTGAAGCAAAGTCATATACTTAAAAGGTTAGGAAATGTCATAAATAATACTGGTTTGTGTAGATATTTCCAATCCAATGCAAGTTCAATGTAACCTTGGTTTTCATTACATAGCTCCTTCAGGAGGCAGCAGAGGCAGGGCTTACTTCCTTGACAGAAACTGAGTATTTTGTTTTAATCTCATCACCCAACACAAGGCTGCATTCCTAATGGACTGCAGGCAACTGCAACTCTTTTCTGAAGAGTTAAAGGCTTCCTCCCTGACCTTCCAACAATGGCCCCCCTGACAGGACGTACAAGTGTATTGCGATTTTGACAGCTTCCTTGGGAAATGAAACACTATCATCCCCAACTTGGAAGTAAAACCAAGGAAAATAGTAGTTAAGGTCTATTTTGGATGTTCAGGAAAAGAGGGTTTGAACCTCTTTTTAAAAAGCCACATATAAAGCAAATCTTATCTATCCTTCCAAATATATTTTTATGTATTTCAGGGACATGGTTTAGTGGGGGACTTGGCACCGTTAGGTTCACAGTTGGACTCAATGCTGTCTGAGGTCTCATGCAACCTAAATGATTCTATGATTCTATATTCTCCAGTATTTCACAGGGGATGGACTACATGATGTTTTACAGGTCCCTTTCAACCCAAACTACTCCATGATTCACTATACCCAGAACACAGCCCCCAACAACTTCTGTTAAATGCCAGTGCTCAAAACCTCAGCAAACCAGACCCTACGATGTCAAGCCAGACATGCAGAAGGGAATCACTTCTGAAATAGCCCAGGTAAGATGAGTTAACCACCCTCACATGGATCTCCTGCCCAGAAGCTTATTCAGTGACATTGTCCCATGCCTAAAGCAATTAGGCAGAGATCTTACAAGTAGTTTTTGTCACCACATGTCCTTAATTCAACCCTGGAAAAGATCAACTCCTGTGTACAAAACAAGGCAGGACCTCCAGAAAACAGCATGGAGTTGTTTTAAGCCTAGAAATACAGGCAAGAAGTGTCATCTAACCTAAAATTCAGCATTCCCCAGCTTCTGAGTGTTCATATTCAGACTAAATATCCCACTATTTAGACTGCTTGTGACAAAAAGCAAAGTTATGACACAGGTGTTAATTTTTCCCTTAAGAAGGGTTAAATCCAACTAAACAGCATGCAATAAAGACGGAACATTTCCCCAGTAAAGCTGAAGCTGTTTCTATTCCATACAATAAGCTCAGGAAGCAAAAATCTATCTGCGTAGTCTGAGGTCAGTCAGGCTGCAGATAGCTATTTCATATCTGAATATTAAAAACATGTGGTTTTCTGTAGAGGTTTTAGAGAACCTGAACCTGCTGGCGCTCAGCCTGTCCCATGGAAGCTGAACACCTTCAAACCCAGTGACAGAGGACTCGTGCCATCTCAGAAGGGGTCAGGGCGTGAGGGATTGTAACTCCCTCTGATGAAAACATACATTGTTTAGACAAGATGAGGAACATTTTTTAAAATTTCATCTTTAATCATTTCTTATTTACAAACTAATCCTAACAATGACGTGATGCATCCACAGCCCCATTGGTTCCAGCCTCATAAGTCAAACATAATCCATCCGCAATGCTAATTAGTTTGTATTGTAACAAAAATGTTCTTAATAAACAGAAATGCAAAATGACTTCAGGGTTAATTTTTTAATTCTGCAATAACACAATCACAATAACAGAGTCTTTAGGGGAAGCATTTTACTGTATACACACACCTCGAGCGGGCACTCGACTCATGGGGGCACACTGCCCTAAGGAGGTGAATCACAGCCCTGCTGCACAGGAATTGCTCGCACTGTTTTCAACAAGTCTCTGCTTCACCAAGAATACTTTAACTCCCTCCTTTTGACTTTGCAAGAATAATTCTCTCTGTGTGTATAGAACAACAGCTAGAAAAGGGCTCCAGTCTCAAGTGGAGTCTCTAAATTGCATTTTTATAGAATGGTTTGGGTTGGAAGGGACCTTAAAGCTCCTCCAGCTCCAACCCCTGCCACGGGCAGGGACACCTTCCATAGA
>JANRGW010012249.1:0-29964 GCA_024733675.1 Psilopsiagon aymara | reverse complement strand
TCCCTCCTTTTTTTTTGCTTATGTCCAACCAGTGAGGAAATAAATATGTGAAGAAAGAATGCTATGGAATGTTAACTCCACTGCTGTATTTTCTTCCTTTTATCATGCCCCAAGATTCTGTGAAGTTGATATAAATTCACCATGCCTTCTTTTAAAAAGCATAACAGAAAGGCATTCTTCCTTTAAGAGTCAGACTGTAAAAGGTGATTTTCTTTCACTCAGTTTGGTTTAAGCCTGTAAAAAGCATTAAGTGAAAAATCTGATATATTTGTTAGGGCATTTATTGCATTACTAACTTATATTTTCAGTTCTCAGTGAAAGGTTTATGGAGAACATAAACCTTGAAGAGTTTTTGTTCAGGATTAAAGATATATTTTCTCCATTTTCTGGTGAAATAATAGCTTATAAAATGATTGGGGTGTTAGGAATTATTTTTAGCTCTATTTCTTTTCCAAGGATATTCTGTTCAACTTGTTGAGGTGCATGAAGGAGGCCTTTAAAAAACACTCACCTTGATCAGAAGATTCAGGCTCTTCAAACAATTTCAAAGCAATCTAATGTTTATAATTACGATTAGGTATCACCACTGTGGTTTTTTCCTTCATTAACTGCACTTACAGCAAGCAAATATCTTCCAGTAAACTAAATTTAGTATATTCAGAAGTAGTCTGTCATGGTTAAGGAATACACTGTGTCTTCCATAATTAGTATCTTTAGTACTGGCCTGGTTGGGATGCTCTAAGAATTAAAATAGCAGATTGGTGGTAGCATGTAAAATCAAAAAGAAGTGATGGCAAAATTCTCTCTTGGGTGAAATGGTAAGCCTTGTTCTGATTAAAGTTTCTTAGGAAATATTTCCGGGGAAGTACCTGAGAGAAGCTGATGAAATCTAAGTAAAATAATGTGAAATACTTGAGGTATTCCTCTTTTCGTTTAAAGAAATAGTTGTGGTTTTAAAAGGTAGCAGAACACTGTACCTAGCAGCCATGTTGCCTGGAATATCACAACCTCAGAATTCCCAGGAATTAAGGAAGTTACATGATCATATTGCAGAAAGCCAAATTCTCAATAGCTTGGAGAACGCTGCCATTGGGCAAGTATTGTATATTTGCTGATTAAATAAGCTTATTTTACTTACCTTTAACGTATGCCATGCAGACACCTTAGTTCTTGCTTCACTTCACACTCCAGCATATATTATCCTGGCAAAAAGATACTATCAAATGTAAATCTTGTTCTGTATCAAAATGATATGGAACAAGTAGGGGTAAATACCTGCAATACTGTCAATAAACAGTGTTGGCTATCTTCATGCCCTAGGCTCTTAATAGCTAGTACTGGGTTTATTTGGATGGTTTCATAGCCCAGCATAGTTATTCTGAGGCATGAGAGCAAGAGCTAGTCCTGCTGCATCTCAGGCTATAGAAAGGCAAAACTCAGGATACTGTTAAGTCTGTTGTATATTGACTGATTCTCTTTAGGATTAGCATTTGAAGCTCCAATCAACCAAACTCAGTTTTTAAGGGTGTTGAATTCTGTAAGAGCATTAACGTTCTGCTTCCTACATGAAGCAAACCTTTCAAGCTGTATATTGCGAGCGATGTTGTGTTGTAGAATGGATCTGAAATGGACGCTAAAACACATCAAATCTAGTGAAGAGTCGGGGGAAAATAGACTCATATGGAAGTTTTTGACTTGAGATACATTTAGTGATGATGCATGCCTTCCAAATGGTTTTATGATCTAGTCATGACTGAGCTTACTGGCCAATATCAAATGTGGATTGCCATGAGAGGTTAGAACACTTCATTGTGTAGTTTAGGTGTGACTAAACTGAGTCTCTGAAGCCTCATGTGACTCATGAGCAGTTCAAGTAAGCATCTTAATTCTCCATTCTGAGAAATTCAGGAGCTGCAACTATACTTATGGCTTACCTACTTAGTCAGTAGGTTCTTCAAAAAAATTTACCTAGTGCATAAAAATTATATACCTAGAGGTTAATCTGTATTAATGAAAAGAGAAAAATAAGCAAACAAACAAAACAAAACCCACAAACAAAAAATCCAGACTAACCAACCAAACTCTAGTTGTCTATATTGTTAGAACCATCATTTGTTACATTAATTTTTCATGAAATGCTATTCATCTTGGCTGCTTTCCAGCTAATGGCATCTGTGCAACTGTCAAGTGAGAATTAGTTCAGACAGGTCAGGGTTATTATTACCTTCCTGGAATGCACTGAATGAACTTGCCGTCACAGCTTTCCAAATGGAGCTCTGGCCTTTCACATCAACATTAGCAGCAATACAAAAGAATAAAACATTATCTCTTTTCTGTGTCTGTGAATACTTATCATTGGCAGCCATGGCTTTTATATTAAGAGTAAACATCTTGACCACGTTTCTAGTACTTAAGCAGGTAAGACTGTTGATGCTGTGATATGGTAATATAATTAAAAGGGATCACACTAATTTCTAAATTTCCGAAGAGATAGTTCTATACACCCTTATCAAAATCATGAGTGTCTGAAGACTGAGGAGTGCAGTGTTGTGCAGAAGCACAGAGCAAGGACAGATACTGGGAGCAGTATAGCCATGTTAGTGCAGGATTTGCCACAGCCTAGCTCATCTAAGAAGCCTGAGCAGGACGTTTTACTAATGTGTCAATCTTGCTTCTCGAGAGGTACTGAGCTAGAAGAGCACAGTTAAGCCAATGCCCTATGAAGCTTGGAGACCGTACTTTCCCACCATGCATTTGTATAGAGCTCAGTGTTTCTGAATCTAAACTCGTGCCGGCACCTCAATTGGGGAGGAGCACAAGAGGCATTGATTATTTTGAGACAGGCCTCTCCTAAAGCACATGCAAACCCAGCACAATGTTAGGACTGCCGTTGTCAGCCCTATGAGGGTGTAAGGGACAATCTCAACACTGAAATATGGTTCCTGTGACTGTGACTGACATGTTTACTGTATAGTATGGCTTGAAGTACCTGTACACCGTGCTGTAAAGCAAATGCTGTATTTTGTGATTGATCAGCAACAAGTAAAACCCTGCTTCAGTGTGCCTTCAAAAGCTTTTGTCTCTCTTTGTTCATCAGTTTTAGTTCTCAGTACCCTCTGTGTAAAACATTGAAAAAATAGTGATGTCTTTATTCTGTTAGATTCTCATCTTGAGGTGCCGCTTTATACCTTCATCTGTATCAAAAGCTAAAAGCATTACATCAAAACTTGTGTTCACTTGTTGCAGTGGTTTCATGATGGCTAAATAAACTCTACAAAAGCTCCATGGAGGCACACCAGGCACGTTAGGGAAGCAGCTCCTGCACGCTGGAGCTGGCACATCATATCTTTGAAGATGGTAGGTGTTCTCGGCATGGCTGTAACAACAGAAAAGCTGTTGATATTTAATAAAAAGAAATGTTGCTTTAGGTAGGCCCTGCTCCAATTTGTGTGCTACGGAGCTGCTGCTAGTAGGGTCGCACAGATATTCAGAGATGCGAACTATCAAGGCATGTGAGGGCATGTCTGTATCAGCTGGCCAGAAGATAATGAATTTGAAAAGAAAACAGTAACTACAATATACAGTGTTGACACAGTTTTGTGTCAGAATTCAGGAGAGGCCTAAAGCCTGGGACAAGGGGAAAATACTGCCATCCTCAAGCAGACTTGGGTGAAAATGGGGAATGCGACCCTCATGGCAGTGCAATAGCAGGTGAGATACCACAGGGACTGTACAGGAGCCCTGTTGTTGAGGGGACCACGGCATTTTCTGTAAAACAAGCTGGAATGATTGCTGTGTGGCCTGCCAGATTTGCACCAATTTGTTTGTTCTCTTTCATACTATTAAAATTTAAACTCTTCTAGATATTGTGATTGTCCAGGTTAACTGTGGTTTTGTCTTTCAGCACTTCAGATTGCAAGAGATTACTTAGAATAAAAGCGAGCTGAGATTTCCAAAGGGAATTAGGTACCTCTCTCCTCTAGGCCATGCTATAAAAGTCAGTTGAGAAATGAGTTAATGGTATGCTATGAGAGTTGTATCTTCACATGGAAAATATGCACAGTAAACGATTTTTGCTTTGGGAAGTATTTACCTCATGCTGTTAGGAGTACATAGACAGTGTATTATCTCCATTTGTTTTAATGTCCATTTGTCTTAATTATTAATGTGAATTTGATCTGCCTTCTTCAATGCATTTAAAAGCAAATCGCCCCAAGTTCAGAAGTTCATTGCACATGCCCAAAACCTTTTTTTCTCAAGAGCTTAAATGAAACTTCTGAGCCATGTTCTGCTTGACCAAATACTGACCTTCCTCTGCAGTAGAAAGACATTTAAGACTGTTTTCTGAAATATAATCAAATTCTTGTAATCCAATGAGATTTACAACTGCTCAAGTCTAGTCAGCTTCATATATGTTTAAAGTGAGACAGGTTCATGTGGTGTTTGTTTTTCTTGAGCTAAGAGCATACATAGCTTTTGGGATTAAGTTGAAAAGCAATGAGTTTCATAGATGTCAGCAGAGTAGGTGTGTAAAAATATTCCTAATCATTATCAGAACAATACTTACATATTGTTTAAAACTCATTGCCAAAGATTTCTCTGCATTCTGCTGTATGCCACATTTCTGAAAGTATGTATGCTGTCATGGCTAGTAACTGTTTCTCAGTGATTAGTGTGACAGTAAATGAAGCGTGAATATTGAGACTTGCCATATCATGCATGCTAAGTTCCTATATGGCCCAACTGCTGTGAGACAAAAAATGCTATTATGTTTTAGACACAAAGCCATATTGTATGAAATTCCTTCCTGTCACATAGTGAAGGAAGTATATTTAAAAATCAAATATTTTTTTTCTTTAGTTCTTCTTGTTAACTTTTCTGTATTAGATATTTAACTACTGAACCCCATCAGAAAATCCAGCCTCTGTCCCTATCAAGGAACTGTGTTCCAAACTTTCATCAGACAAATTGTTAATGTTTTAAGGAGGACATTTTAAAGAAGATACTGGCAGAAAAATAAAGAAAAGAAACCAAACATTCTAATGTTTGAGACTGCTGAGGTTATGTGCTGAATGTGTTTCTCCAAACAATTGTGATGCAGTAGATGTAATTTAAATACATGATCATGCAGTGTATTTTTCATAAGTAAAAAGTAAGTATAAGGAAGTGCATTTTCCATAAGTAAAGCTTGTCTTTAAACAAAGAAGCAAAATTAGTCATGAATTCCACTAAGGCATCAACTTTGATACAGATGACCTTAGGAGCCCTCGTGCAGATGCCTTTTGCAGTGTCCACTGATTTCCAGAACTGACTTGCAGAAGACGTGGATTCTGGAGAAGAATTTTTTCATTGCTTTGCAAAGTTCTGCAAACGAAGCTCGAACTCTGATGTAGGATTTTAAAGATACAGCTGAGCCTAGCTAAACAGAATTATTTGATCCATGAGATACTTGGATGATCTTGTATGCTTGGGTACATAATACTAATAATGTAGCAACTGGAACCTTCAAACTAAGGTAGAATAAACTAACACCACCACCCTCCCGCCCGCCCTACTGGGAGTATTATCAAGGCAGGTAAATGTAAAAGATAAAGCAGATTGAAGTATGTTTGCAGATTGTGCAATTAATTTAATCCCTTTTTATTAATCATAAAATTGGTTGTAATTTTGATTTATTCACTCACAATTATTTCATTAATTGGCATGGCTATGTTGCAGATGTTTTTGTGAGATTTATATTGTATTACTGTATAATCTGCTGATTATTTGATACTTATCTTTGGCTTCTTTATTGACCTCTTTTTGTTTCTGAACTGGCAGGATGACTTTGGCTTCCTAAACTGATCCTACTCAAACTATTTTCCATTTATATTAGTCAATCTGATTTTATTGGTGAAAAAATTAGCAGTATGCCAAGTACATTGTTGACCATTAATACAGTCAAAATGTCAGCAGTACTCTGTTCAAGCGCATTGAGGAACTAGGGTGTCACCATCCATAATTTCACCTGCAATTCAGAACTCAATGTTTGAATGTTGTTTTCTTTTGCTTTGTCTTACTTAATTAGCATCTTCACTATACCTATAGATCATCTAAGGAATGGTACGTTTCTTACATTAGAGGGTGATTTTTCACTGCTTACCTAAGTGACCTCATTTTTCTGACGTGACAGTAGATTTCATTCAAGACAGAGCAAGTTTACTATGGCTCCTAAAAAAGATGATGCTACTTCTGTGGGGAAGAAAATACGTTGGTGAAAAGGTTTGCCAGGTCCTCTGAACAAATAATTGGTGCAGGTAGGATTAGGACACAAGACAGGCCTCACAGATGCAATATAATCACTGCTCCATGGAAATTTTGGATGTGTAGAAGAATTAATACCAATTCTCCCTTCCCTTTTCTTTGTTAAGAATAGCCTTTTTCCTGGTACTTGACTGTGTTCTGTAATGAACTTTACTGTAATTTTCAAAAAAAGTTTTAATGAAGCAATTTCTACAATCTGTTATTTTAAGCAGTCTGGAATTAATCTAATTTACAGCCTAATTTATAGGCAATGGCTGTTTCATTCACAATGTCTTTATTTGGTCACAAACTGAAAATGAAAACAGAAAAAATTATGCCCATCACTAACATGGGAGTTCAGCTTCTGTTTAATCTGGAATAGCAACTCTAAATCCTAATCCTGGGATTTCTGTAAGATTATGCCTGGTGAGAAAGAATATCCTAAAGTGGTCAGCACTGCTGGGCAATTTATCCCTAGGAATTTCTGGACAAATATCCTGCCTGCTCTTCAGATTAGGTAAGATAGGCACCCTATTCAAAAATTCGTGTCCAGCATACAGTTCCGAGAAATTCAAAAGACATCCAGTGGCATGTTTTTTGAGTCATTACAAATACCAGGATATCCTACATATGCCAGCACATAATTTAGTAGAGATGCTACTGACTCTTGATTTATTTTTTTTTCACACTTAGTATCAACATGGACTTTTTTTAAAGTTGTGTCTGTGACATTTGTGACTGAAAGTTCTCACTATAATAGCATTTTATTTTTCATTTAGTGTTTTAAGTGTTATCTGTTTTTTGTTGCAGAGATAGCTTTCTCCTGTGCCTACTGATCCATATAAATTATGCCATGTCATCCCAATAAAAGAGTAACTGTTTAATCCATCTTCCTAGAGTGCTTTCCAGAAAGTCAGCTCGAGCTGAACAAAATGAACATTTGCATGAAACATGCTGTAGGTTTATTGATTTTAGTAGGTAACATCATCTATTTCAAATATGGTAGTGTTTTGGACTGCAGTTTACTCTACCTGGTTTGGGAAGGCAGTGCATTGAAAAATGAGAGACCTTTTATACACTTTGGCATTTTTACCAGATGAGAGATCTTTACTGAGCAAAGGCATGGCTGAATTTACAGGGTCACCTACAAGCAGTAGCAACACAGTGTCTGCAAGACTCAGCACCTCTTTTCTAACTTCATATTACAATAAGTTTGGTGGCTTTGGAAATTTAGGAGACAGCTGTAGGTTACTAGACCCAAGGCACACCTTGCTGATTACCATTTTGCTCTCTCCCCTCCAAATCTATTAGTTTAAATTCTTGTCTTTTTATAATATTCCCAGTCACATAGCTCCCAGTAAAACAATGGCTTTTCTCAGACTTCCCTAGGTAGCTTAGAAAAGATAATTCACTTACAATTTAATATTTGCGTTGCATTAACGCCTAATGAAGAGCCAACCTCCTGCTGTGTGAATATATGAAAATATAAGACGCCAATACTTCCCAAAAGACAAATGTCTTTATGAAACATGATGCATATGTTGCCTGTTAAGCATCACAGGATTTAAAAATTTGATACTTCACAAAGTTGTATGAATACTGCTGTTGTTTTAAGCCTGGATTTCATGCGTCTAGATAGTAATAACCATTTATTTCCTGTGCTATGAATTTTCAGTCTGTCTGTATGTTCAATAAAATGTGAGTGGAAGAATGAAAAGAGTTGTTTTCAAGATGCTGTTGCTTATGATCCTTTTGTGTACTAGGCAGGGCATATGTGATATGGTATATTATATGCTCTATATTTGTAAAATTTGCATGAATTTTGAGCTGTCAGTCCACAAATAATTCCTTGACTTCCTAACCTGAGGAATATCTTTCCTGGTAGTGCTCCCAGACAGATGTTTGTCGTTATCCTGGCTAGCAAAACTGTGTTTCCACTGTGCTGACTGCAGATGGAATTAGTAAACAGAACTATGAGATTGTTTTTCAGAAAAACCTTTTGTTTGTGTTTCAGGCTGAGCTATGTGAATCACGCAGAAGATCTCGCCTCCAAACTACTTCAGTGTTTTCCAAAGAACAGATTGTCAGCACAGGCAGCCCTGAGCCATGAGTATTTCAGTGATCTGCCTCCACGGCTATGGGAGTTAACTGATAGTGAGTATAACCACCTCTGAATTGATTAAAAAGAAGAAGCACATACAGATACATGTGTGTATCCTAATCCTCACATGCAGACAGTTTCATGGACATACACAGCCACACACAAAATAAGTGAGTGCAATTGTGTAGCTTGAAATTACGTAGTTAGCTTGACATAGGGCAAAATGGATTCCTTTTTTTTTTCCTTTGCTATCTCTGCTCTGCAGTCTGCAGCTTGCTATCTTTCTATTTGATTATGTGGGCAGCCAGTGGAATTATCTGAATTGTCATAAAGCAAAAGGAAAAATACAATTTACATATTTGGTGCTTTTCACTTTAGAATATACAGTACTTCTTAACTAGCTGCAGCATACAGGATAAAAATCCAGCCGTGTTTGATTCACAGAATCTCTCTGTGTTATAATAGTAACCTTTAAGAAAGGACTTGGCATTTGGAAGTCTGAGAAACACAAAGTAGACAATCAGTTAATTTGCTGACTTACACACTGTAAGAACTGGGTGGCAGATGATATTATTAACTAAGAATGCTTGCAGTATCTACATACATCTTATTATATCTTTTATTAAAATGTATTCCAGTTGACTGGGCAAAAATGTTCCTATCATCATGTATATTGTCAATTATCTTTTTAATAATTGTAAATCATTTATATCATAAGTTACCATATATTTTTCCAATGTTAAAAGCACACTACTATTTATTCCAGGGGAAAATGTTATCATGCATATTTCTGATTCAGAAAAGGTTCTGTTGTTAAAAATAGTTTTCACAGGAGAATAACAATCAGCATTTTGCATTAACTCAATGTGGTAAAGAGAAGCATGTTTGTGTTGGAACAGTGTATGTTATTTTCTGCTTTCAAACATATATCCATTAGCAAAAGAGCTAAATACAGTACTCTGAGGCAAAAAGTTCAGAGATGCAATAATAGCACATGTGTGGGTATGTAGCTATGGCTGATTTAAAAATTTGCTTGCAAAAACTGAGCTCCCTTTCTGAATATTAATACACAGTAGATTAAGTTTGCATCAGTGTCAATATTAAAACTTCTGTCTTCTGTATATTTTTCTTTTCTGCCCATGACAGCTATATTAGTCACATTTTGAGCTCGTTTGGTGGTCTGGCTGTCCAAGTACCCTGACTCCACCCTGAAGAGTACTTTCCCATTTGTAGAGTAGGAACATTAAAATCAAATTAGCACCATTAATTTCTCTCCATCACCAGTTCTGTCATAGACCGTGTCCCTCCTCTGCAAAACAATTCCTAGTTTCCTCTTCTGCCATGCTAACTCACCACTCAGTTTGCTGACTGCAGGACTTTGTAAGCTGAAAATTCAAAGGGTGCAATGTAAATTAAGGCTGCTGTTGAAGGTCTGCTTTGCTGAAACTGATGCAGAGATTCTTTTCTTCAGGACTAATGAAACACCAAGAATGCCAGTTAATTTATTCTGTTTCCACTAAATGGAAAACAAAAATCACTCTGCAGTGGTGACATCTCGGTCCTTCTGACTATGTGATTTAGTCTAGCCAGGATTTGAATTCTGAATTCTGCAGTAGTACTTTTTCTGTTAATATGGACTTATTACCCACTTGCCACTTAGTTTATCAGTCAGTGGTTAAATCCAGTTCTATCAGTGAAGTAAATGCCTACACATTATCACTCTGCAGCAGGCTGCCAACAGAGACAGTCTTGTCCTAGTCATTAACAAGCACAATGTATGCAGAACACCAGAGGGGAATTAAAACCACAAAAAATACCTCAGGGTGGTATTTTTAATATGAGAATTTAATTTGTAATTTCACAGATTAAGAATTTTGGCTGCATTAATCCTTTTATCAGCTCACAGCAGGTTATTTGCAGAAGCATAACCATAAGGCGATATTCATTGGCAGAAACACGTCTTTGCATAACGTTAAACATCAGGAGCAGTGAAACCTTTTGAAGGGGGGAGAATAAAGATGAAAAATCATTATATTTTAAAGCAAGGTTCTTCTAAATGCCTCCAGTAAAATTTTGAGTTACAGAAAGACTTTTTCTGTGTCTAGTAGATAATCATTATGAAGCATAAATCCAGATGCAAGAAAGGACAATCCCAGTATCAAATACTACAATCATTTCTATTTAGTATGACTTGGATATACTTGTAAACATATTTACAAAACAAAGAAGTCATATACTTTGGAGAGTTGGGAAAATGTTTACTGTATAGTGAAATTACCAGGTTTTGTGATTCTAGTTCTCTGTGTTAATATTTTACATTGGGAAACACTTGCTATTAATAGTTAATTAAATGCAGTTATAAACATGTTGAGTCTCTGTACACAACAAAAGTGTTTGTACGCACAAAATCTACTGCCTCCTGATCCAGACATGAGTGCAATTTTGAAGCTATCTCTAGTGAATACTCTTCATCATGGAATATATTTTGTCCAATTTGGTCCTAGTGCTGAATTGCAAATTTGGGAATTTAGCAGTAAAAACCAAGGAAGGACTCACAGGTGAGAGTCAAAAAAAAGGGGAGGGGGGGAAACCAGTCAAATGATTCTCCATCAGAAGATACTATCTCTTTGAAATCACAGTATTTCACAAAGTATGGAGACTCTGCTTACACTGAAAAAATAAAAAAGTGTTTAATTTTCTCTCCTCATCTCGAATTTAGTACAATATATTTATAGTCTATGTAATATTTTACAGCATAAAATTTTAATCTTGTGTTTTATTTTAAGAATATGTTCTAAAGGAGTTTGTGTGAGAAGCAAAAGTTTGATTTTGTTATTTGGTTTGGTTTCAACTCAAGGCATCATTTCAATTGGACTGGAAGTTCAGTTTTCAGATATGCTTTGACTATCATTTAGCCACTCTCAGTCTTTAAAAATAGTACATTACAAAGGTGAAAGTTGTGCAGTTCTGCTAAAAACGTCTTGTCTGAGAGTACAATGCCATTTATGATTCAACATAGCCTTCACTCATCTCAGACGTGAGGAGTAACCCATGGAGTAACCCCTTTTACTAAATAGGAGCTCCTGTTATTTAGTATTAAAAAATGGAATTGATCCTTCTCTTTTATGCTTTCATATTTGAGAGCTCATACGGGTTTATTTGCATAGAATATATGCAATTTGTCATTTATGTTACCAAGGATACCAGAATGTCAAATGCAAGTTGAGATGTAAAAAGTACAGTGGGAAGATCTGCGCATGAAACAGTAGGCAGGTCTTTAAAGACATAAAGATGAAAGAATAGCTTCAAAAACTTACAGCTGCATTAGTTCTTAGTGCAAAACCAAAGAAAACTGTTACAGCCCTGATCAGTTCTTTAAACAATCTCTTAGCATTTCCTCATGCAATCATGCAGCGGCAGTTCTCTGAGGATATTTTTATATGGACATTTGTTCTCAGAAAGCATTAAAGTCAGTGACTTTCCCCCACCAGTTTGAGATACCCCAAGTAAAAATAACTTTTCCTATCATAAGTGTGTGAGTCCTTAACTCTTTGCAGTTTGATGCCTGTGATTAATGTCTTCATGTCAACTAATAATTAATTGCCTGATGTTATGTGGAAATTGTCAGGGTTTTTCTAGCTCGTGCAAAAAGAGGTTGATTTATGAAAAAGCTTTTTGAGTTGTTGGGATATTTTTAACAAGCACTGACACTCTGACACTTTTTTTTTTTTTGCAGTGTCTTCTATTTTTACTGTACCGAATGTAAGATTACAGCCAGAGACTGGAGAAAGCATGAGAGCCTTTGGAAAAAACAATAGTTATGGCAAAAGTGTATCAAACAGCAAACACTGAAGAATACCTATATTCACAACTGATAATGCAGGTAAGACATGATAACTGGAAGGTATATCTTTGAAAATACTCTTTCGTTCTCTTTAGAGATACAAAATATAACATTCAACTGCACATTTCTTAAATTGTTCATGTTCAGGCAGATAATCTGGTTTTGCAGTATAATTGTCGATATGAGGAGTGTAAGTTCCTGGCCTTGTGGGCAGGATGAGTGCCACTGACAGGTTGAAAATACAGCTGGAATTGGTGCCAGCATATTAAACACTAGGTTGTCTTTAATTTGGACTGATAGTTTTTCCCCTGCTAAGATACAGAGAGATAAAATGCCTCTTGCCAGTTCTGTTGTTAACTCTGGGGCAAGGATAAGAAATTATTCATTTAGTAGGTTTGGTAGCCCTGATAGCAGAAAGATGTTCTTCATGGAGACAGGAGTGCTGTCATGTTAAAGAATTTGGTCTCTTATCATTGGGTCTACTAGAACTGGTTTTGTTCTGGATGACTTTCATTCAGTACCCCATCTTTTTAACCATAGTTATTCAACAGTGAAATAGTGTGTAATGTGACTTCAGGTATTCTAAGGGTAGAACAGAACTTGGGAAAAGCGGGTGAGTAGGGAGGCTGTTTACTAAATTACACTAAGGGAATGGTGGTTATATCACAGCATTAACTCTTTTCTGCCTATATGCATCACCTAGTGTTTGTTCAGTGGGATTTACCACTTGACAGACTCTTCCAATTAGCAGTATTCCCTTATATAGGTCCTTTGCTTATTATGCTTCTCTCTGTAGTTTCATACCAGTGTTTCACAAATACCCAAAGTGCAGATTCATTTCATTCAAAAATGCAGGCCTGCCTTTTTTTAAAGTCACAGTTGCTTTTGCATATAATTTCATCCATTCTAACAGCTTGCTATGGAAGTTCTAGGAGCTGAGATATATGCACACGCTGCTCCTGTACCTATTTGAAGGTATAGTCTCATACAAATATAGTTGATATTCTCATGAAGTCTATCTTCAGCTAAGCCTGCTTGTTACAATATCAGATATAACTTTCTCTAACTAATTTTCTTCAGTTTTACTGGTTTATGTTACATGCAATTGTTTTTTTAACCCTGTAATGTTATGGAGGCTGTTTGCTTGACAGGCAGCACCTATTGAAAAACTGAAATGAATAGATTTCAGTCTTGACAGCCTGCTCCAATTTTTGCACAAGGTTTTCACCAGAAAACCATTTATGGTATTCTAATGTCAGAAATGAGGCTGCCTCAGAGCAGTCTGTTTACATCTTTATTGACAAGCTAATCCCTACTTTTTCCTGGGGCTGTGTCCCTGCAGACATCTCTTCAACCTTGTCTGTTCTAACGTGACATCATCCGTCTAAAGTAAATTTAGAATGTGCCCAACTGTGCTAGAGATCTTCTGTGTGGAAGCTTACATACAGAATCTTATTTCTCATGTACATACTGTCTGTTGCTTCCAAACAAATGTAGTTTTTCATTTAAACAATACGCAGTAGAAAGTTTGTATTTGCAAAAAAAGCATCTACAGTAGCACAAAAGAGAATTGTTTGATCCTTAGTGAATATCTATTTAACCAGATACAGATGACTTTTCAAAATTTTATATGTAAGTGGAAAGAGAGGGCCATGTGTACCTTTGACGTATACCACTATGCTGTTATGGCTCCTCAACCACAGCTGAATAATGCAGAATAGCATCTTTTGTTTTTTTAAGATCTGGAGCCACTTATGAAATGTTATATGCATGCATTATTGATAACAGTTTTCAATCATGGCTTGGGACTTGGTTGTGTTGGGTGCTTACAGTGCAATAACACATCAGTCCCTGGTTGTAGTATCTGACTTGTGATATAAGAGAGGGAGCAGAAGATAATACTGGAAGAGTACCAAACAGAAGTCCTCTTATTCGGGCAATGTAGAGAGCTGGGGATTAATGACATGAAACTGGAACAGAGGGAGAGGTAGAAGAAACATAGACATGGAAACTGGACCTGGGTGACGAACTGTTAGGATGGGTAAAAACCTTTAAAAGGATGAGACCAGCAAGAGGAGGAAATAAAAGTCAGTGTGGAGAGTGAAAGGAGATGGGGAAAGATACTGCAGTTTTCCATGTGAAAGGTAGGTGTAGTGAAGGCTTAATCTGAATAGCAGGTGGCTGTGATTTTAAGCAGTAGGGTGGTGCCTGGGAAGCCAGACTTTCAGTCAGTAAAATGGATGAGATATGAGCAGAGGGAGTGATTCTAGCAGAAGAGTAGAATTGCAGTAGGCAGGAGAGTAGCATTAAGGAAGGGGTATTTATTAACATATGCTCTTAAAGTCTCCATTCACAAGGCTGAGTGAAGCAAAAAATGCATGAAAAGTGACAAGAAAGATGACAGTAGATCTCCAGTGCCATGAAGTTAATGGGTGAGACAAGTAGGTTCAGGAATGCAGGCAAATTGTATGAGCTGTTAAAATGTAACATCACAGCTACTGGGGATAAAGGAAAATTAGAAGGTGCCAATATTGCAAGGAAATAGGTCAGATTTTGAAAGAAACAGAGGCAAATAAATACCTAAGCTTGTCTCCTGGACAAGACAGGTACATATGTGTTTTACCCATCTTCTTGAGTTGACTTAAATAATGCATAAATAGATATGGTGTGGTAGTTAGAAATGGTTGGAATTTTGAAGTGTTCCAATATCCTTCAGAAAGCTGTGAAAGAGAAAAAAAAATTGATACATTTTGTGTAAATCCTCTGATATATGTGGAGGAGAATGGTTCCATTTTTCACATATTTTATATATTTTTAATCATTTATACATTGTAAAGGAATTTATTAGAAGACACACACAAAAAACCCAAACAAGGAACCATCTTCAACCAACTCCAGAACATAGGCAGTGCTGAAGGAAATTCTAGTTTTGTGTGTTGTGGCTGGTCTTCTTTCAAGTGTCCCTAATTTCCTTTTCTTGGGGCAGAATAGGAAATAAAATTGAAAGTGCCAGAAAAGAACTTGTGCCAAATCTTGCTGTGATAATTTAAGAAATTATCACCTCCTGCTGTTCTCTCCACAAGCTTGCCAGATGCTGCTGTCCTGATAGTACACTCACTGATTTAAATCCACCTTTCTGTAGCGTTTGGAAAGCAAAGAGTCAGGGCTTTGCACAGAAATGTCTGACACATGGGCAAACATCGTTATCTGCCAACTTTGGAAGCTGCAATTTCTGGCAAATTGGCAAAGGAGGGGAATTAAAGGCAGTATCTTTGTAAATGGTTCCATTGTCATTTGGTAGAGCTCATCTGCTGCCCTCAGAATTAGCTGCAAGGAGCAGCTGAAGAAATAGGTGCATTTCTGAGGATTTCTACTATGTTTAAAATATTGTAGTACTTCAGCTGCCTGTCTGCAGCATAGCTTCTTACAAATCCAAAAACCTCCTTGAATTAGCAGTAACCTAGGACATGTTTCTGAAAACCTAGATAATCCCTGTCAGGCTCCGACTACTAATAGGGTCTTTGTGGACTACAATGTGTCATTGTCTTGGGCTCCAAGAGAGAGACAACACATTATTTCAGTGCCCACAGGGAAAGAGATGAGGTTTAAAGTTACCAAGGTCAATGTTGAGACTGCTCCCTACTGGAGAAAATTAGCAAATATGTGGTAATGAGCTCCATTTCACACAGAAGAATCTGTCATCAGTGAATTAGAAGGGGCCTTTGGGGGAGAAAGAAAAGAAATCTTTAAGCCATATCAAAGCATCTTTAAAGCTTTGTGATGATGTGAAACATTTTTATTTTGTGCCTGATGGTTTTCAATGATATTTTTTTCCCAGTGGGGAGGAAGCGTCTCTGTGAAAGCAGTCCCTATCTGTACATATATTTTTAAGATGCATTGTACACTATATTTACCCATCTCTACAAATACGGTTTTATCAAGACAAGAATGGACCATAAGAAACTTTAGAGGTGTTTTCCTTTGGCCAGTGGAATACATGGCTAGAGTTTGTTCCCCTCTGGAGAAGGATGAGTCAAATTGTAACTGGAAAGACCAGGCACTACCTGATACCGGATAGCACAGGATGTTTTCTCATAGTGATTTATAATCCCTGGTTCCCATTGGTGGACCAGAGACAAGAGATGTGTTTCTGGCCTATTGTCTGCTTCCTGGAGGCGGCAGGGACAGCTTCATTCAGGATGGTAACACCATATGCTTTTAAAGTATTTAACCTGTATTACCATAATGAGATCCCCTGGCTTTCTAAATCTCTTTGACAATTCACTGGAGCAAAACAAAAAGTGGTCTTTATTTGTATTGCTTCACCACATGCACATGCATCCAAGCAATCCTGAATTTCAATCACAGGGTGCTGAATTCTTTCTTCTGTGTCCATTTAAGCCAGCAACTGACACCAGCCCAGCCAATTGAAGGGACGATGCCGTCATTCAGGTCTGCTCAGCTGTGTAAACCAGAATAAAGCTGAAGGGGTGACAGTTGCCACTACAATGGCAAAAAGTGCTAGGTACTGATATCATTGCTTCTGGCCAGGGATGTTCAGCAGCACAGAATTATTACAGAAGATTCTCTGCTAGCTAGAGATCTGACTGTTGTCACATCCCCATTCAAATAGTTTCATTTTTGTTTGTCATCTTCATTTTTACATTTACAAATTGTATAAGAGTGCCTCTTCAGCACTGCTGTGTGGGACCATACTTGTTGCCTGCTTTGCCCTAGTCAAGCCGCAGGGAAGCATTCGGTGTGTCCAGCATTTGGTACTGAAAAGTCATTCTCATTTCACTACTTCCCTGCATTTATTCTGTCCTGGGTATTCCAGTGTTGCTGAATCACCATGGAAGACCTTATACTGTGCTTCTAAGTCTGCATTTCTCCAGCTTCAGGGAATAAAACTGTAGTAATTGCAGTGGAGAAAGGTCTGCATAAAAGAGAAAATCTGGACTGAGTTACTGTATGTCAGCCAGATTTTGTCACTGTTGATTTAATCAAAAGCTGAAAGTAGCTAGTAATGCTTTCTAAGTGTGAGAGCTTGAAATTCAGTGTAAATCTGTCTTGGGAGAGAAAAGCAGAGCTGTAAAAGCACAGCAATTAACAGTTTCAGGTTTTTTTAATGGATGTATTCAAATGAATGTTTATAAACAGTCATTGTGCTGCTGCAGTTGAAAAGATGAAGGCCTAAGCACTGAAGAAGGAAGATTTAAATTTCTCTCTCATCTTTTAGTGCCAGACAATGTCTGTACATGAATGTTGAGGGGCAGTTTAATTATTTAACTAATACTAGATTTGCATAAATTGGCTTTCGTGAAAAGGCTAATAAGATGCAGTTGTGGTAGGCAGCTGAAAGCAATTTGGGTTGGAGTCCAGTAATGACAGTACTAAACAGCACTGAAATTGTAACATCAATTTTGTAAAATGTTACATTGGTACTAAGCTATGAAACATAACTGCCGAATCCAAGGTATTTTTTGGATTTCTAATGCTTCTGGTGCCATTATTTTCATGTGTTAATCACATAAGGGTTTTATGAGGCTGTTCCAGCTGTGCTTTACTTAATATCAAAAAGAAGATCACCACATTGATAGAATATGCCCTAAATTTAACACACAAGGGAAGAACTCCAGGCATTGGACTGCGTTCTCCTCTTGATATCTAAGAATTTATTATCTTACTCCTATTAGTCTAAAACAAGAGTTACAGACTGAATTTTGCCCTCTATTCAGTCATAGAGAAAATCCCCCTGTATTCAACAGTTCGTGCAGAGGGTGAAATGGAGTGAGCAAATAGCTGGCCAGTGCAAGGCTGTCTTCATATGAGCCACCTGTCTCACTTGACTAACACATGGGGACTAAGGATGGAGCAACTATCCATACAGGAGTTCATCTAGTCCCCCAGCATGCCACCGTAAAAGGAACCTGCCACCCAATCAAGGTGTTCGTGGGACTTCTAATGGTGTTCTTGTAATAGCTGACTTGTCTGAAGTCACGTGAAATGCATTGTCGCTAAATTGCACTCAGTACAAGTATTCTACATGCAGTCTTACGGCTTTTGTGATAAAAACCCTTATTCAGAGTTGGCAACCTAATACATAGAAGTATGGACAGCAAATTGGTAAATGGCACCTTACGGTCGCGCTCAGCTAGCTTAATACCAGTGCTGAAAGCATATCTTATCCATAGACTAAAGACCATCTACTCCTGGAAATAAGTCGATGAAATAAGTAAGCGTGAACAGGATTTCCAAAATTGTGGGCAGAATTCTGGGAGGACAGGTAGTTTGCGAGTTTTTTTTAGGGATGAAGGAAAAAGGAGGAAAGAAAAGAAGTAGGACAGAGAGCGGAAGACTTGATAGCTATTGTTACATACTGTGCTTGGTAGGAGAAGTATTTCAGACCTCCATGGCTAGGAGCCATTGATGTCTTCCTTGCAATTATATTCTCCATGTTATTCTGTGTGAAATTAGTGGCTACGTACTCATAGGCATGATTTTTTTTTTTTAAAGTTGCGATGTTTAATGGCCACATCAGCTGCAGATCTGGCAGAAGGAAAAAGAAGCATTGCTGTAATCATGGATAACTTTTGTCAAGGGACAGTATCATATTTTCTTGTAGCGTCACATAGTCTGGAGCCTATTTTCGGTTAATTTCTAATGCACGATAACTTGCCTTCAGCACTGTGAAGATTAATCTTCAAATAATTTTTAGTGTAGAGGTTTTTAATTTAACAGTCGCTTATGCTGTAGGAAGATATTAGTGATATTTGCATGAATGCATGTGCTCAGTTGCAGTGCAGCTTATCTGTCTTTCCAGTTTGTTTGTTCTTAAATTTAGGAGACAGAAGGTGGAACCCTTCAGTGCCAAAAGTGCACTATATTGTATTATTAATATTAGGATAGGCAGCGATTCCCACTAGACAGTCTTTGTGGTCCGTTGATGCTTTAAGAAGTGTCTAGGCATGAAAAGCTGTTTGAGTTGCAGTGGGCTGATAGTCTGGGATGACATTTGAATGCAGAGAGGACAATGTATAAATGACAATGACTGGGAGGGAGGCAAAAGCGGGTCTAAACTCTCCCTATTCTTCCATGGACAGTCACCTCTCCTTTAGGATTATTTCTTCACGTGACTCTTCAGTTAGGCTTTGTCTAGGAGGAAAAGTGGAACCACTGAAGGGGAGAAACTGAGGTTTCCAGACAAAGCAGAGGCTTCCAGTGCGAACACAGAGCCCGTAACCCAGAGAGACAGCAAAGCTAATGAGAAGCACTGCTTCTCAGGCATCATTTGCAGCATTCAGAATTAACAGAACATTTTACTTTCAGCCAAATTGTCAACAAAAAATGAATTTTAATAATGCCATATACCAGAATTGTTTCTGTGGAGACTCAGCTTTATGTTGCTATTTTGAGCCTGCAGTTTACATTGCCTGACCCTCTATGAAACAAAGAAACTAAACCAACCACTGAAAACTTGGCTCTGAAGGCAACACCCATTAAAGTAAATGCGTGCTGAATACTCCTCGTAGTGGGGAGATTTTGCCTAAAAAAGCAGCAATAGTTTACAACTCCGTTAATAAAAATGCATCAATTTATTATGCCCTGTAAGCTGAGGGTGGATGGGTTTCCCACATGCTCCTGTTGTTAATTGCTATGAAAAGTCTGAGGAGGAAAATGCAAAAAATAATTCTCCAATGAAAATATGTAATATAGAATAATAACACTGAAACAGTATCTTTGGATATTTTAAGAACTGGAAACAGAATTGGGTATTTCCCTAATTTTGTGGTCTTCTTATAAATTAGTAATGTTGGTGTGGACCATATATGTATTCTAATTTAGTAATTATGGGTGATCATTCTTTGCCATCAGTACCTAGTTGTTAGTTCTGTACAGCCACTTTTCTATCTGTTTTTTGACATAGATACAAGAACTGATTGTGCATTATGTTTTCTGGCATGTATATCATAATGATACAGTCATAGCACATAATGTCATGGTATGCACTTTTTAATTTACATTTATGCCCTGAAATTTTTATTGTAGAATTGCTTTCAATACCTCTCTTGTTCAGTGTGTGTATTGAAAACTGGGTAGCTTACAGTCCATCTGCTAAATTTGATTAAGAACAAAAGTAGCTATCTGAAAGCAAAGAATATCTACACGATTAAATTTCTGCTTGTGTGCTTGAAAGATTCAGCAGTAAGTAATCTGTCACATCACAAAACAAGCAAAAGCAAAACAACCGAGTCGTTCTGATTTTGCTTGGTTTCAGCCCACAAAGTCACATCTAGGCTATGTAGATACTGTATCTGTTGTTTTATGATATCTGTGCAGACACTTGTAAATACAGAGGTGTAAATGTTGCCAGCATTTAAATTAGGTTAAAAATGCTATTTATGGCTTGCATCAACAACAACAGAAAAATCTTAATCATCCCTAGGTGAAGACACTCATTTAACAAGCTTACAGCTCCTAATTAATTCTGTAAGGAACACCACTTGGCAGAGCAGAATTATGAGGTTTGCATGTTGATGGTGCCAAGGAAAAATATATCTGTTTTCTATTTATACGGTAAAATTAACTTGTGCTCTTCAGAAAATGGTACATCTCAGAGGTATTACTCTCAAAACGATCTCAGGGTGGAGAGAAATCAGTAATAACAGTACTAGGCATTCAGTTCTGTCCTAATTTTCCCACCAGTTTTTCAATGTTTCAGCTGCCTCAGAGACTTAAAGTACTCTCATTAGCTAGCTGCAGAGGCTGCCTGCTTGCCTACTCCATCACTCTCTCGCTAGCTTTCTCTCTCGCTCCTCTTCTCTTGCTCTCCCTTTTTTTTCCCCCTCCTGCCTTGGGAGTGACTGTGAAGATCATTTGCTGGCATGATTGGCAGGTTAGAGGATTCGATCAGATGAGTTCCTCTTAGAGCAGGTCAAAAAGGCTAGTTAGCAGGAGCTGTCGAAAAATGCCAGCAGCATTCGAAATGGGAAATGTCATGACTTCGAGGCAGGGGGTGCCACCTGGAACAGAAAGCCCCCAGCTCATTAGCAAGTTACAGGATGCAAGCTTAACTGGAGGGAGCAGAGGAGGAAAGATAATACCCAATAGGGAAAATTATTGTGAAGTGGAATTGATTTCATGTATAATTTGTTTATCACTAGAGGGGACAAATGCTGTCCTCCTGACATGTGCGGAGGAGTGAGGACTATGAATGAAGCAACTTAGCATAATCCCCAGGTTGAGCTCTGGATTTAAAGAATGCCAACTTCTTTCTTCCCAACTGTGGAAATGATCAGGTCGTGTTGTATTAATTAAACCTGACATACTCTCAAATGGTTTATCTGGGCAATTTTAGCAATTTAACAGAATGTGTTAGATACGAGCTGCATTCATTATTAACAGGGGATTTCTGGATGCAGTGGGGTTGGGGGTATTTTGCAAGCTGCTGTTGTAAAAAGACGTTTCTGCTGCAAGTTGCATTGTAACAGAGCTTATTTTTAATGCTTAGTCAGACTGCATAAAATCCAAATGCAATTTCAGTTGCATGATATCATTTCATATTTGGGAAAAGCTACATAACCTTAGAAAGAATGGATTAAAAAATAAATAAAGTGTTTAGGTTTAGTATAACATTTAATATAAAATGAAGGCTACAGGGTCTTCTGCCTGTCATGTACTTAAAGAATGCTTACATAGAATATAAGCATTAAAAAATGCTTATTCTTCTCCAAGACATTTTGTAGTGGTAAAATCTTCATCCCAGGCAGTTTAGCTAGCCCCTGGCTATTAATGTTGCTAACCACTCCTTTGCTTCTCTGGTCTGTATTTTTATATAAAAGACATATTGCATCTCAGTAGAAATGAGCTGCATAGCTTTTTCTTCTCCCCCATAGGTTTTTTCAGAAAAGTTAAGAAAATAAGATGGGATCATGGAGTCTTTTATCATGGTATCTTTGTGAGGCTCCAAGTCTAGCTTTGCTCCTCCTGAAGACAATGTGAGAATACCATAGACTTCAATGGGAGTAAGGCTGGCTCCCTTATCAAAACTAACGTAGACACAACAATACCATCTCAGGCTGAGTAAATGAGATTTAAAGGCTGCAAGCTGTTCCTGAAGAACTATTTTGCAAGCTTTATCTCTTCTTGTTAGGGAATTTAATCTTTTATATATTAAACATGTACTTCTCTCAGAAGTTTGCAGCTCATGCTTGAACAGTCTTTTGGTTGAATGCTGAGGAATGTTTGCTTAGTGTTCAGATCCTTGAAGATTTTTTTTTTTTCAGCTTTCATTTTCTTCCATCCATCAAAGTTGTAAAGTTGGTAATAGGGTAGCCAGGGTTTGCTTTATTGAGTAACCACAGGCTGCTGAATTTCCCTTTCTCCCCTTAATGTGAATCAGAATCAGATTTTTTTAAAAGGACTTCCTTAATCAAAATATTTATACAGAGACTTTGGCGTGTTTTCTGGTTTTGATTCCATATAAAAAGCTCAGCATTAACAGTCTGCTACTTTAGCAAAAAAGAAGAGTTGCTAAAGCACAGTAAACACAGGCGTTCTTTACCTGTCAGATAACTTTTTAGTGAAAAGTTCTTTCAGATAGGCACTGTGAATGTTGGCTGCCATGGTCTGCGCTAATGAACGCACAGGCTCAGTCTTTTGCAGAGTTCAATAAAGAGAGCAGAATATCCAAACAGAAACATCTATTGAGATCCCATGGAAGAATTTTTCCCACCTTGGTTAGCTCTCCAGATGCGCGACTACTATTTAAGTGAAAAATTGGAAATTAGTTTGAAAAGCTCAGAAGCTATTCATCACCTGATGTCTGCTCTGGTGCTTTCTTTGAGAAAGTGATATGCATATAAATTATTTGAATAGAGTTTGAAAACCCTATTCTAGCAGGACAGACCTTTAACCCTGAGATATATTTAAGGAACCTGTGGTGGCTTTAGTCTCTCTCTGCTACTGGCAGCAGCTGCTTGGACACGAGCAGAAGAATGTTTTGGCTAGGAAGTAGGGCAAATATAGATGAGCTCTCTCCTAGGACTGTGTGTGACACAGGTTTGTGACTTGTGTGTGTCATAGAAAAGTTATCACTCAGAATTAGAAAAAAAATTAGTTAGACAACTATTATTTCCCACATACCTACATTTTCCTATGTTTCCTGAAACATAGGAAAGAATTTCACCATTACTCCTCATTTCTTTTTTAACCGTAAAACTTCTGGTTTTCTTTTCAAATCCAGCTCAGTGTTTCCTTAGCTTCTAGGAACTTCATAATCCAAATGAAGACTAGTAGACAGGAAGGAATTAGTAAATGCCTTACTGTCCCTCAGACTTACTCCTGCAGTGGTTTGTCATTCACTCAACTCCTGACTTCTCTACCCTAAATGAATCCTGTTTTGTTTCATGACTCTCTAGGGAAGATTAGACAGGAGCAGTGAGTGGGAGAATCACATATTCATCATCTGATATGTATATTGTTTCTCCCCCAAATTTCTGAGAAATCACTAGCATTTGCTAGTATGCATTCTGCAAAGTTACCTATCTTTGCGAATCACTTTTCAGTTCAGAAGAAGCTCTAACACATGGTCCATATTCCATATCATTGACTGCTTTTGTCATTACTTGTGCATAAAAACATTTGCTCTATGAATTGTCTTTGCCTTTGGAGGTGGGGATGGGATATGTAGAAAGTGTTTTTAAAATCTAGTGAGGCCTGAGGCCATCTAAACAGCACTATGTAATGTGAGCAATTGTTGATGAAATGTGGTTCAATCAATAGCATTTCAAATTTTGTTTTATGTATTATATTTCAAATTAAATAGGGCAGTATAAAACAATCCATAAATTGAATCTAGGACTGGGTCGTGTAATTTTTTTAGTGTGTGTCTGTAGTCTTTGACTTCGATGTCATTCACTTTTTAATCTTCTTTTCCATCTGTGTTGTTAACCGTAGCTTGCAGTAAACTGATACTTCTCTCTCAAAATCCTTTTCTAAGACTTTGCCTCACCACTTCTTCTTTCTTTTTTGATTTTTTTCACTAAGTCCTACCCGAACATTAAGTATTCCACAGGCTATTTACATATCTTACTAAATCTTTCAGGAGGTATGTTTAGATAGATCAAGGAGCATTGAAGATTTCTTGACCTGACTCTGTCAAAATCCTTAACCAAGAACTTTATGCGTAAGTCTTGATTTTGATTTTCTAAGCAGATGGACCATTGCCTTTGGATCATTAACCCTTGCCATTTTTCCTCAGAGAACTTAAAAGCTGAGATTTTCTGAATTTTCAAGTCCTAGACTTGCTCTCTTGTGTAGGCTATACTCCTCACTCCCCAGAATCATCTCCAAACCTTGCAGTTTTCTGGGAAACTACTGTACCAGCTTGTTTGACATCAAAAGTAGGAGTATTATTAAGTCACGGTATTGCTTATGTCACCAGATGGCAGGACATAGACATCTCTCCTTCTGCCAGACTCCTAAATGCAGGGTAGACAAACTGTCGCTCGCCTGGGGATTTAGAAAGATGTTTGAAACGAGCAGATGATTTACAAATCTAATTCTCTTTCTGTGAGTTATTGTGGAAGGCAGAGAATAAACAGAACTCAGTCTGAATGCATGGGTCCTCATAAAAGCGTAAGAGGTAGAAAAAAACATCTCCAGCTGCAGGACTGGAGGAAGCAATGCTGCTCAAGAGCAGACAGAACACTGAGAGCAAAAAAGGAGGAGCTCCACCAGGTGAAATCTGCAAAGCTTCTTATCTATGTGGTGTTTCTCACCTATTTTATTTGCATGTAAACAAGCATATTTTCTTGCTAACATTGTGGAAGCATCAAAACTTTCAGTTTATGTCTGTTGAAGCTTTTACATGATGTTCCTCCCAATTTCTGTTATTAATCCATTGTATGTAGTGATCAAAACAATGCACAGAAGTTAAACAAAAAACACCCCCCCAAATCTCCTCCTCAAAGAAAACCGAAATTCGAGACCATGATGGTAAAATAGTTCATTAAGATTTCAGGCAACAGCTTGTCAGCTTGGCTCTTTGTGTCTTGCTTGGCATTTCAAACCATATTGATCCACAAATTTGAAATAGTCTAGAAATAAAAAGATGGGGAAAGGATTTTAACATTTTACCCAGCTTTCTGTTTAAGATTCATTCTTCAAAAGGTTGGTTGCACTCTAGTATTTAAAGGAAAAAAAAAATCAGTCTTTTTATTCTAAAATATTCTACGAGTTTAAACAAATGTAATATAAGAGAATGTGCTAAAGGTAGGCGGATGCTACTGAAAAGAGAAACCAGGATCATTAATATGTGAACAGAATTAAAATGAATTGTTCCATGAACTTGTTGCCTGAAGCTTTGCCCTTTCTCTCCTGTATCTTGTTTTGTTTATTAACTCTATTTCTTACATTAAGCCTGAAATCTATAGTATAAATTCTGTAGATCATGTATTTTACTCGCCTTGCTCTTGGAAGGTCCTCCCACATTTTCTGTCACTGGAAAAATGCTGTATAATAAGGAGCCTCAGTGCTGTGTTTGGCTCTTTTGGCACAGTTGTGGAATTTGCAATGTTAACACACACACACACACAGAGCCCTGTCATGGATTCGTTGCAAAACTTGGTGATTTCTTTGCTCCTAGTGCACAACCAAGTGGAAAGGAGATGGGAATGTGAAGAGATTTAGCTTTGTTGTCACTTGCTTTTGTATATGGACTATGCACAATCATGATGGATAGGTAAGTCCTGTAAGTCCCAAACTTTCTGAAAGGCAATGAAATTCCAGCAGATGCAAAGTCAGTAAGTAAACAGAAAGTGCTGTCAGCTTTTTCTTCTTTTAGCCTAAACCAGAAAACAGATAAGGGGAGACATGAGGTCACATTTTGCCTTTTAAGGTAAATAATCCAGGTCAGTTTCCCAAGGTTTTCAATCTCATCAGCAATAAACATGGTCTGCTTATAGGGCTGGATCTGTCATACCTTATTCCTGTGAGAACCCCTGCTGCGTGCAGCAGGTCATGGTCTGTGCATGTGTTGTGGGGAGTGGGGGAAAGAGTCGTGTGTAAAGTGCATTACATCTGCATAACTTTTGAAGATTTTAGGTTGGTTAAATACATATGCTGTGGTGCTAATGGAAACAGAGATCACTTATCACCATATCTGAGGAATTAGAAATGTATATTCATGACTCCCTGTTACCCAAATAGGTTGTCCATCATTCTGCATTAATGACATAGCTTTATTCTACTCATTTAATTTTTTTTTTTATGGTTTACCCAGCTGAATAGCTCAGTGCTGCCATGGGGTCCTGTATCATATGGCAGACTTTGCCTTTTGAACTGCCTACATCACAGTTCTCTGCAGCTCCCAATCTCCACTGTCATTCCTTTTCTTTACTCTAAATGTTTCCAGGGAGGAGGAAAAGAAAGAAAAGATTTTTGTTTGGTTTTGTTTTTGGTTGTTTTTTTTTTTTTTTAAAAAAAAAAAAAAGAGGGGGAAGTCTGCTGTGGAAAAATAAAGTTTAAAAGAAAACCAGAATGAATGCTTCACTTGTTGGCTTTTAGCACAATTACCATACCTTAGGAAATATGCAGGGAATAGTTAATTATGACTAAATGAGCTCCTTTTAGAGTTCATGGCAGGCCCCAGCATCCAACTGTCAGTGTTGTGAAAGACTGAATTGGAAGGCTGGTCCCCCTGTCAGCCGGTAGGATGGTCTCCTTGAGTAAAACAGACAGTGAAAAGATAGCTGGGTTAGAGTAGCCTCAGCAAAGGAAACACGTATAGCATTTGCATACTTCTCCTGCAAAGGGGGTTTAATCCAAAGAAAGGAGGAGATTTCAGTATTGTCAGCCAAGCCTTTGTTCAGGGTGAAGAGCAGAAGGAAATCTGATGAAGGAGCCTTTCTGAAGCCCTTGCTCACAGACTGGAGGTTGTTCTAGTAAAGTTATATACTTTGGGATTGTTTACATACTATTGTCTGTTTGAAGATCTTCTAAACTGAAAGGCTCAAAGTATCCCTGTTTGCTAACACAAAAGCAGGGAACTTGTGTGGTAAAAATTACTTACACTGCAAAACTGAACAAGTTCTTTTCATTATCTGCACAAAATACCCTGAAGTTCCTTTTTTGGTGTAGACAAAGTTCCCTGATACTTCTCAGCCGAACTTGTATATCACAGAATTTTTTCAGACTAAGAAAAAAGCAGAATTAGGTTCTCAAAGTGGAAAAAGCAGAAAAATCAGATACCCATCAGGCTTAACGCAGCCAAATTCTCATGCCTCCTCCAAAACAGTTCTTTGTTAAGCAAATAGACAGTTTCCTGCCAACTAAAAACAGTAGTTTGAAATTTAGTTGGGGTGAAGGATTGTGCCTCTACTAAAATCTCTTATGCACTTTCTGATTTTTTTTTCTCACCTGAGAGATGAGTCCCAAACTAAATCTCTTCTTGTAGATAATCAGCAGCAGACCCAATCTGCTTTTCCAGATAAAGTAAGTGATTTGTGTTTCAAAAACAAAGCCTATGTAACAATATTGGCAGGCAAATTACTCTCTTTGGAATGACTATCCACTTACAGTGTATATTAACACCTCAAAGGTTTTCACATGGGAGAAAGTGTGTCGTCTCAGGGGTATGATTAATAATTAGGGACTAAATAGGCTATCTAACAGGATATTACCTGAAATAGATGGCTTTTGCTTTTTGTTGATGTAATTTTTGAATGCTTTCCATAGTCTTAATGATTCTCTACAGTATTTAATTGTTTATGTGGATCACAATAAAGATCTCATTATCATGGAAATAGTTTATGTAATATTATAAAACTTATTCTATAAAAATAGCTGTACATACTTAGATCTTTTTCTCATCAGCTTTGTAGCTAAGAGTTATTGTAAAGCAATATATGTTTCCCTGTCTTCTTTTGTGAGTATAATGGTGAGCAAAGTCCTTGCTTGAATGTAGCTTGTATTTTCTATAATAAAAGTAGTATCTTTAAGACTTGATAAATTCTAGGAAAGAAGATGAAGCAAATTCTAAGATTCTGAAGAACATGAGGTTGTGTATATCTGCGTGGATATATTTGTGTTCACTCTGCAGCTGTTTAATAGTTATAACTAAGGAAAAAATAAAATCTTATATGAAGAAATGACTGCACATAGAATGAAATTTGGCTCTCAGTTGTACATGCTGTGACTTGTTTGGGCTTTCTTTTTTTAACCTCAGATGCTTTCCTATGCTTTCTGAGAGATAGGCATTGATGCTTCAGCTCAGTTTTTATTCAGCTATGATAAATGTGAATCATTAAATGTTTAATCATCTGCTAGCCTTGTTTGCTCCCACATGGTTGTTGTAAAACCTCACAGAAACACTAGGCAGAAGCAACTCTGCCAGGGCTATAGGACACCAGGGCACCTCTGGTCTTTAGAGTGTTGATACAACTTAAAAAAGAAGTGCCAGAAAGAGGAGATGGTTGATGGAAAATGTGCTGTATCCAATTGCTTGCTGAACATTATCTACCATCTGGACTCAAGAAAAGCCTGAATGAATTTCAGCATCTCTTTCTCTCCCACCCTAGAGAAAACTGGAAGGGGAAATTGAATTTTGGCCAAAATGTGAGCTGTCACTGAATGTGCAGTTCACGCCTTCTTTTCTTAGTTTAATTTATTCCTTTAATGTTTACATTTTTCCAGCTGGTGTGAGTAATAGAAAATAAGGTACGGTGTCTTATGAGGGTCATTTACCAAATGGTATTTATTGCTAGGAAGCATAGCAATATGCATAAAGTAGTTATCCATAAAGTAGTTTTTGACTGCCTACAGAGACAAATTGACAGCTTGAATCTAACCTGGGCATAATGTAGTATGCAGTTTCAAAACAGTTACTTTTATATTAACTCATAAGTTTTTATTGCTTCATAAGAAAATGATAACATCCTCCTACAGTTCTTACCTCCTAAAGGAAATAAATTCATGTGACTTTCTCACATGCTGGCCATCTTTGTGCAGCCTTCATTGGTTATAAAGAGCTCATACTCCAAAACACAGTGTTAGGAAAACAAAGGACAGACTGTGGTAGTAATAAACATGTCATTTAAACCTTACAGGAAAATGAATGTGGTTTATTCAAACATCCTTTCTAAAGAATAGCTAATATTTTAGTAACACAAAGAGGGAGATAGATAGATAGTCTAATGCTGGGCTATTCCTGGGCTCTGTTCCCACTGAAGGCAGCAGGAGCTGCAAGTACAGAGCCAGAGGGCTCGCATATTGAATAGCATCTAACATGGAGTTGAACAGCTTTAAAAAATAGGAACCAGGCTCACTCCAACGCTTACAGTCTGTGTGTAGTGAAGTAATCTTTTCACTTTTCATCTCTCCCTTTTTGTTTTGCAGTAACGGTGCAATCTCCAATTAGAAATTACCCTTTGTTAGCAGTAGTCAGTGATGCCTCGTCCTGGTTTGCGTTTTTCCTGTGAGAAGCGTGTCAGAATTTGGGGGGACTAAATATACTCCTTTGTTGGCGAGCTTGTCAAGCACCGCGCTGTGTTCGCTTTCCCACCAGGAAGGTCAGGCCGCTGGGGGGCCGCTCTATTTTCTGAAATGATCCCTACTGTCTGTCCATGCTGTCTGACAGATTGAAACAGTTGTCTGTGTCACTGCTTTCAATGCTTTTTAAATGCCTCACTTTCCATGAAAGACATCAAATATGTAGGCAATGGGGGGGGGGGGGGGG
>JANRGW010012247.1:0-17454 GCA_024733675.1 Psilopsiagon aymara | reverse complement strand
GCGACAGGGTTTTTTTTCTGCAAATGCTTTTATTTTGGTTATTTCTCGGAAGCATTTACTTAAAGGGATATTTGGGTAATAGGGTTTCTAATGGCTTTCCCTGATACTAAACCGATTAATAACCTCAGCTTTTCTAGAAGTGCTCACTTTCTCCTTGCAGCTGCTTGACCAACCCTTTCACCCCTGCCCCTATCCATGATGCTTTGAATGTCTGTGTCGGTCTCTTGCATTTGCTCTCACGCTGCACTAAAGAAGCAAAGTGGTTGGCTGGTTGTAGGGCAGACACTTCTCAGCGAGGGTCACTAGCCATGAACCTGAACCTTGACCATTGTTATGTAGGTAGGCAAAATAACTTTTCTTTATGTCATCTGTCAGCCTCAGACGTTTCGCTGTTACCTCCATGAATAATGACACGTAGCTCTTTGCATTCTCCTGGTTATTTTAATGATGATTGCTGTCCACTTTTGACTTTCCTCTGTCCATGAAGAGACTCACGTGGAAGATTTACTTGTGTGTGTGTGTTTGAGGACTCCAGAAATACTTCACTGGTGCCAGGCCTTCTTTTGGAAAACCCCTTAACACCCAGCGAAGGGAAAGGTTTGCAGACGGGTCCAAGATGAGAAGCCACAGCCCTGCTTGCAGAGGTTCTACCACTGTCCTTAGAGGTTTCAGGGCCATGATGCAGACTCTCCTAGTACCAGGGTAATTTTGTGGCCATGGCCCTGCCAATGTCTATGTCAGAGGTAGGAGTAGTTGCAGGAAGATGTGTTTTCATCTGGCTTGAGATAGACAGCACTGCTGTCTTCCAGACTAAACACCACATTGCCATTCTGGTAAGAGGCAAAGCTTGTGGTTTTTTATCTAGTAGCCTTGGAGAGGAAACTGCTAATATGGGCTAAAGCCACAGGGGACTTTTGAAAACCATCAGGATAAGTAATACCTTGAGCTTTCCGAGACCAGAGATCCACGCTTCCTCCTCCTCCATACTCTGTTTTCCATGAGAAATTAGTACCTTCTTCCCTGCTCTCCTTCCCTGACTGTGAGGATGGTTTGACCCCAAACAAACCAGTGAGGGTTCACTGTTTTCCCTACACAGTCATTCCCATGTGATAGATTTAATGCTTTTAATTGTGTAAGTATTTCTGGAGTCAGCAGCACAGCACATCTGGGGGAAAAAACCCCCACGTATTTTCAATGATGAGAATTGGCTTATTTGAGAAAGAAAAAGAAGAAAAAGGCACCATCTGCAATTGGACACTCAGAAATCAATAACCTCCAGAATTTGGACAGATCACACAAATCAGATGTCAATGACCCAATAGCTGTCTAAAGTCTGCCTGTACTTAGCCTGCTTTGTATGCTGTAGGCCTGCTTGGTGTTACGAGAAAACCATGCTATTTTCTTTTTAATGTGAAATGACTCTTTTTAAGTGTGTGATTTTTTCCTTCCCCCCTTCCCAAGCTTTTCCTGTCCACATCCCCCTCAACCTTGTTACATCAGCCTTTAAAACCCAAGTTGCTTAACCAGTTTCTGTTCACCATTAACAGATCTTCATTTACTGCTCTCCTACAGTAAAAGACAGTTAAGAGCAAAGAGAAAGATTTTTAATTGGGTTTGGGGTTTTAGTGCAGTTAAAAATAAGCTTAGAAAAGTCTTCTTTAGGTCCAGTTCATTCGTAGCATTTAAATCTGAATTGATTGTTTTGGCCGTAGAGTTGTGTGTACACGTGTGGTTGTATGTGGATATATGTACACGTGTGGTTGTATGTGGATATATACACACATATACATGCTCTTAAAAATGGCAATTAGAAAAGGTACTTAACAGCTTTGGATAGTATTTTCCTTACCCTCATTCAGTGTCAACAGAATTACCATAGAAAGGAAAAAAAAGACGGGTTTAATGTCTTTTTCTCCACTGTTAACTAAAAATCACCTTTTCAGGGGCAAAAAGTGGAGACTTCAGTTGTGTAAAGGCATCTGGGCGTACTTCATTTTAAGCCCACATACAGTTTGGGTGCAATAGGAGTAAAACTGCTTTGCATTAAATACAGGCATCATGAGTCTCTCAAAAGCCACAGAGCACCACAGCTTATTTGCCACCATAACCATAAATGTGGGGATTTAGTTTAGAATCATGTGGGTTTGGAGCAGAGCCCCAGATACGTTCTTTTTTGGCCTATTTGTTAGTTTTTGTCCTTTAGAAAGCGAAGAGGATGAGGAGCAGGGATTATGCTGTGCATATAGAGTGGAGTCAGCAAGATGTGCCCTTGCCATGAGAGGTGGAGGAGGATAGATCTGTGCTGGGAACGTGTTAAAACGTGTTTATTTCCAGGCTGAAAATTGTATTTCATGCAGCTAAAAATACAAGTGTTGCAGGGAAAATGCTGACAAGAGACTATATCTTCAGTTGTCTTTCCGTAGTGTGACTTTGAAAGAGGTTAGAATAACTGCCAGGTATGTTATTGTGTCGTACATTTTCCGTGGCATGAGTAATAACTGCTTTCATCCTGCCTTTTAAATCTGTTTTACCTTGCTGCATTTGAAATACTGTAGTTTCTGGGCACCTCTATGCTCTCACATGTGCAGCATCTTTGGGTGCTGAAGGAGTGGTGGGCAAGCAGTGATCCAAGACGAGGGGGATTTGCATGGGACAGGTCATGGGGGGACTGTTCTGCCCTGGTTTTAACCTGTTTCCCTCCCCAGCTTCTCAGTGAGCCGCTCTCAGCTCATCCCACTCATCAGTTCTGACATGTGAGGTTGATCTTTCCGTTCTTCTTCCTGGTTTTCCCAGCCAAATGGGATGTGTGGAGGGGGTCTCATTTCCTCCTGGTGTGGCATTGAACTCGGGCACCGGGTTTGCTGCTCTGCAGGCAGGTGCTTTTCACATCTCAGAATAGCTGAGTTCATCTGGATTTGCTTTCTTTTTGGCAAAACGTAGGGAACCAGCAGTTTTGCCCCTTTCCTGGTAGGAGAAGGAATCTGATCCTAATTTGCTGCTGAGTTTTTATGTTTTCCATGTGGGTTTTATGCAGAGAGCGAGCGGGGCTGTGGATTTCATGGTGTTTCCTGCAGGACTGTAGGTTTAGTAGCGTTTTCTATCACAGGGAGGCAGCCTGAGCAATTGAAATGTGGAAGGGCTTTTGATGCAGTTAAAAATTAGTATTCTTGTGACTATTTGATGTATGCCATGGAGAGCAGCTCTCCTTGTTAAAGAAAAATAGCGTATCTATATAGCTGGCCATTACTTCAGTTGATAAAATGCAAGGATGAGTACGCTGGTTTCTGATATTCCTCTTTAATATCACGGAGGAATAATCCAAAGTGGAAAACTGACACTTGGTGTTACTGGTTTGGGGTTTTTTTTAAACAGACAAGTGCTGAGGACGTTTTTATCTATCCCAGAGGGCATACGTGAAAAGAAAAGGATTTTCATGTTCATTCCAGCTCATTTTGAAGGGATCTGGTTTCTCATTTGGCTCGTGTTCAGAGGGAGGGGAGCTGGTGAGTGGGCTCAGGCAGGGGAAGAGCAGGGCTCCTGCTAGTGGTGGGAATTCTGCAGCAGCCTCTATGATCCTACTTAAGCCCTCAATTTCCACCGAAATGAAATACCTTTTCCAGGCCCCTCTTTTTGCAGTTAAATCTATTCCACCTAGATTTATGTGCTCATATATGTGTGTGTATATGTATGTGTGTGGTATATGTGCGCTCACCAGCACAAGCTGGGTGAGATGCTGTTAAAATGAATCGCCTTTGAGCTGATGACAGACTCCCGGGAAGTGCTGTAGGAAGGGAGAGGTGCCACTCTCAGAGCACCTACCCTCAAAATACCTGCTGTACATACACCGTAAAGGAAAACCCCAGCCCACTGCTCTCTGCAGGTGCCAGCCAAGGCTGATTTCTTTGCCAGCATTAGATTGTGGCTGTGGGCAGCTCTTCCTGCCTGTGCTGAGCTGGGCTTCCCTAGCCTGAGCTGTAGAGAGGGAAATGAAAGGCACGGAGAGTTTCAAGGCAGAGTGTTTAAACACTCCTCCAACACTACCAACACTTTCCCCCCCCTCTCCTTGATGCATTCCAAATCCATTGCTTTCAAGTTATTTCTCTCCTCCTTTGCATTATTTCCTCCTGCCCCTTCTCTCTCTGTCCTCCTTGCCATGGCGCAGGCTGATCTCTGGTATTCCCCTTCCATGCTGATCTCTGGTTCTGATTACGCTAATGGATTTTGTTATGGAGGAAGAGGTGGTGGGTGGGAGGGGAATCCCACAGCTCCGAGGTTGGGATTTTCAAAGGAATTAAGCTTTTAATTCCTCCTGAAAGCTGCAGGGAAGGAGTGCATGGCATCCTTTCAAATCTCTGCCAACACCCTACTCTTCCCTCCCTCGCCTTGAATGGGTCCTCCCTGCTGTACCCTGTATTGCTGTGTCCTTCAAGGGTGGTGGTAGGCAGGGTGATACTGGCTGTATGGCTGCAAAGACACCTGTGGGTCTGTGGCCAACATCTTCTGCTTCAGTTTGTGGGGGGCTCAGTGCTACTTAGGTGAGCACAGAGCAGCAGGAGAGTTACACTTTGGGGTTGAAATGTGGATGATGCACGGCTCCATTAGATATGTAACGGGCTTCCTCTTCTCTGCATGCTAGATTCTAGCTCAGAGGAGGACGAAGAGGAGGATGAAGAGGAAGAGGAGGAAGCAGAGGACTATGGGACAGATGGCACCGACAGGCTTTCATCGCCTGCCCTTGACGAGAGCGGCCTGGGCCTTCTAGCAAGGTTTGCTGCCAGTGCCATGCCCAGCCCCATCGTTCCCCCTCCACTCTCCATCATCCAGCTGGAGGCCAAGCAGAAGGCGAAGAAGAAGGAGGAGCGGCAGAGCCTGATGGGTGAGTTGCATG
The DNA here is from genome assembly GCA_024733675.1 of Psilopsiagon aymara. Taxonomy (NCBI): domain Eukaryota; kingdom Metazoa; phylum Chordata; class Aves; order Psittaciformes; family Psittacidae; genus Psilopsiagon; species Psilopsiagon aymara. The sequence goes on along the minus strand of JANRGW010012247.1, from coordinate 12,566 downwards.
GGTAGGATTAGTGCCATGGGGGCCAAGGTGAAAGGTTCAGAAGGTCCCGGCTGTGCTGCAGGAGAGCAGGTTGTTACCCAGACGCTGTCTTGCCCTTTTTTTACTTCTAGCTGCTTGGTCCTGATGCTAAAGGAAGGGGGAATTGCCTGACAAGGAAACAAGAGCCACTCAAGGGTATGGCAGGTTTAGCAGATGCAGCCGTGGCTTCCCTAGTGGCTTTGTCAAAGTTTCCTCTTGTGCTGCCTGGCGGTCCTTAACAGGCTGCACAGGCAAGCGATGGGATACTGCGTCCCCTTGGACTGAGTGCTGAAGCAGTAAAGAGCTGTTGCATTTCAGGGAAGGAAGTATGTGCTAAATGCAGCTGATCTTAAATACCCAAGAAAAGCAGAGACATCCATGGAGAAGAAAACCCCTTTCAATCAGCCCATCCCATCAGCTTCCCCACAGAAACCGGCCAGCGAGACTTGAAACAAGCATTCCTTCCTCTTCTCCTGTGTTCTCAGTGCCGGAGCCTGTGTTTCTGTCTCTGTCCTTGTCTCGGTTTCAGTGTCTAACACGTAATTGGGAGTTTCATTTCTTCCCCTCCCCGTGCTCTGCTGCACAGGTGCCCGCTGGTGACATCGTTCCTGGTCAGACACATCTATACGGGCTCCATTTATAAATCCTCTATTAATATTTATTAAGTGATAATGGAATTTATAGCATGCTTCAGAATGGAAAATGATGTCTTCCTTGGGAGCCTGGCTTGTTTTAACACTGTTTCCATGCTATATTAGGCTTTTGCCAACTTGTTCCAACAGCCTCTGTTAAGAATTTATTGTCTTGTAACCTGCCCTCCTTGAAACTGGAAGCCTCCAGAAATTGCCTCATTCTGTAGTGAGAGAAGAGGAGGAGTGTTGTAATTTCCAGTGGGTTTTTCATTCTGAGCCTTGCCAGCTTTGGTTTTGACAGGCTTGCTCTTTTCCTGCTCGTGCTGGGGCTGTCTCAAGGGAAGAGGTTTGGGTAGAAGATGAGAGCAGGTACCTGCACACTGAATTTCCCCAGGAAGGTGAGCATAGTGGAGAGAGAAGGACTGAGAGGAGACACTTTCCATGCCTCTGCCTCTTGTATCTTCATTTTCCCACATGAATGTTCAGTTCCTTATGTTCTCTCTCCACTGTCCTGCACACAGTGGTTATCACAGCAGGGGCTGTTCACCGCTGAGCTTGAGAAGAGTTTATGTCAACCTCCCTGGCATGAAGCAAGGCCTCATTTCAGACCTGGCTGGTCTGAAGGCACAGTCATGTAGATGTATGTGCAGAGAGGGCAGGATACGGGAGACCTTTATGTAGAGGGAGAGCCAGGTTCTACTGATGTTTGTACCCACCTTCAGAGGTGCTGTGCCACCCCATGAGTTCCAGTGTCCTGGAAAACAAATGGATCTAGAAAATCTGGGCTTTGTCTCTTGTTCCAGCATAGACTTAACTGCATGACCTTGGCCAACTTTCTTGGCTGTTCGTATCTCTCTGATGGCACAGTGCCTCTGCAGCCAAAGAGCTTTGCCTGCCTCCTGCCCGGGTTGCTTTGTGTGGAGGTGCTGTTTCCATTTCCCTTTTGCTCCTGCAAACATATGGCTTTGTTCTCCTTTATCAGATTGCGGGGAGCACGCTGAAAGTGGAGAACATTTTGGTGTTACTACAATAATTCCTGGCCTCTGGGTGCTGCTGTGCCCGTGGTGCTGAGCAGGGGCCAGTGCGAGGGGATTTCCATTTGCCACAGACAAAAGATCATTTGCCTCTCTTGTCTTTAAGGCAATTAAGGTAAAAAGATTTGTGGTGTCTGTTGGCCAATGGGAAAAAATCAGCTTGAAATACAGGTTTATTTGATTTCTTAAAAGAGATTGTTCTCCTGCAGCTAAGGGAAGACTGAAGAGGACTCCCACCAGGAGAGGAGGAAGGCTTAGCTTGTGGGGTTCGTGCTTGGCTTCATCCAAGCAACTCCTTTCAGCTGAGGGGCAAATGATAAAGTATCTTTTCTTTCAAGAGCTTCTCTGCAGGGTTTTGGTATGGGAGAAGGGGATGTGCTGAGCCACACTGCCTGAGTGTGTGGGCTCTGGTCTGGGGCAAGGAAGACTCGAAGCAGGGAAATCAGTGTTTTAGGGGGTAGAAGTGCAAATCTGAAGGATGGCGGAATTGGAAAAGGGAACAGGCAAGGGCTCTGTGAAGCAGGCACAGCATCTCCCATGGAGCCCAAAAGCTTCCAGCAGGATGTGGCCCCTCTCGGCTCAGACAGGGCTTTAACTGATGGTTAAATCTTTTGCACCTAGGGACGGAGTTTGAATACACTGACTCTGAGAGTGAGATCAAGATCAGGAAGAAATCTCCTTCAGGACTGCTGAGGGGAAAGAAGGGGCCGCTGGAGGCAAGCAGCATCCCACCAAGCCAGGCCCCCAGCAGCCTTGACTCCGGATCTGGGAGCACTGACAAGGCCAAGCTGGGGTCTGAGAAAGGCCGTAAGCTGAAGAAATTCAAGTCCCCCAAGGACCTGAGCTTTGAGTTTGGGCTGGAGGCCAGTGATGATGACCTGTGGAACCGGCGCCGCAGCGAGCGCATCTTCCTCCACGATGCCACCATGTCCTCGGCCATGCTGACCCCCGTGGCGCCTGCCAGCTCCACTCCTGTCTCCAAGCCTGGCCGCTGTGGCAAGGGGGCACCCATGAGCCCCAAAAAAGAGGGCAGCAAGGGGAAGGAGAGGAAGGAGCTAAGCAAGGTGAGGAGTGCTGTGGGATCCTGAGGGGCTGAGGGGAGGGTGATTAACTCTGCTAGGGCAGGGGAGGGTTGAGTCCTGCCTTGGTAGTTGCCCCAGTGCTGTTTGGCTGCCTTTGTCACCCCTGCCAGCCCCATGTACACCCAGAGAAGGTGTCAGGCTTGGATTTGACTCACAAGCAATAAAAGCCTGTTGTGTTTGAGCATGTTGCTTGTATCACCCTCCATGTCCTAAATCCATCCTGTTTGGATTGGCCAGAGTGGACATGTGTGAAATCTCTTTTCCACTCTGCGCAACCTCGCTTGCTGAGCTGTGGCCCCCACATTGGCATTTAAGGCTGTTCACCTTTTATATGATGTCTTCTGAGGGCTGTCCCTGGCTGGTGGTGGCAGTGATCTCTGGGTTGCTGGCTCTCCATCTTGGCTGAAGATTCAGCTCCCTCTGCCTCAAGCTCAATTCATGGCAGCTTCATGGAGGAGCACTGACTGTGGTGAGAGTTAGACAAGTTAGTTGTGACATGAGGCCAGCTGGGATCGTCTTGGAGCTCTTTGGGGGAAGGTTTGATGGGCAGGAATGACTCTCCAGGGTGATGAAAAGCTCTTCCCAAAATGTGTGAAGCCTGAAGGCAGAGCTGGGAGATGCAGGATGTGGTGCAGTCAGTAAACTTAACTCCTGTCTGAACGTTATCCTTCCTGTGCACAGCCTACTTTGCTCCACCTTTCTCCTCGCCCTGGGACCAGATCTTTACCAATCCTCTCTTAACTGATGGGGGTGTTTTCTTCTTTATTTAGCAGAGGAAGAAGGGTAAAGAAGCACCCTGCTGCTCCTCCTCCTCGTCCATGTCTCCTCCTGGCATCCCCAGCTCCCCATCTGATGTTCGTGTCAGCCTGGCGAGTGCCTTGGGCTCCACCAAGAAGAGCAAAGCCAAGGTGAAAGCCAAGGAGGTGAAAAAAGAGGTGAGGGGCTGGTTCTAGTCTGGAGGGTGGCTGGCAGGGTCCTGCTCTCTTCCTGGACTGTTGTAGCGTGAGGGAGGGAAAACAGGCATGCGGGTTTTGCTGGGTCTGTTACAGCCAAAATGCTGGTTTGAAAAGCCTAAAATCCAAGGCAGACTTGGTCAGGTAGTACCTGCTGCTACCATCTGGTGTTCGTTTGCCTTCATCCCTCTAATTAAGGAGCAAACAGGGTTTTCTCTAAGGCTGCCACGGGGTGGAGGGAGTCCTCCATAGCAAGGACCAAGGAGGTGGTGATGGAGTTGCCTCGCTCAGCACCGAGTGAGCCAGGTCACATCTGGTTTCTGCTCCATTGCTGTGGCCTGTCTTCTCTCATAACCCCCATTACTGCATCTTCTCACTGTGAGTGTAATGTTCATGGTCTGGTGCAACAGAGAAATGGATTGTGGGGCGCTTAAAAAGAAATAGGATCAGTGCCTGCTCTCTGTTCAGTGAAGTCAGTCTCGGGAACACTGTGCCAGAGGTGGTGAATGCAAAGCAAAGCCACGGCTGTTTGCTCCACAGCATCTCTGCTAACCTCCAGGATGTGGCTGGAGATGTGAAATGGCTTTCGGCCAGCTGTCAGTGATGCTTGGGGATAAACCCAGAAAAACAGAGGTCTTTTGCTCAACCAAAAAGCAAGTTTGGGTACACCCACTTAACTCTGTGTGATGGAGACAGGGTGGTCACAGTATCCTTGGGTTACCTGTGGCTGGAGGAAGGTGGGCTGGGATCAGACTGTTGCCTCTTGTCATCCAGCTGACGTGCTGCTTGCTCTCCTGCAGAACCGAGGGAAGGGAGGAGCTGTCAGCAAGCTTATGGAGAGCATGGCAGCAGAGGAGGATTTTGAACCCAACCAAGACAGCAGCTTCTCAGAGGATGAGAACATCCCCCTGAGCATGCTGGTTGAACGACCACCCACACCAGGTGCGAGCCTGGGGGGCTAGTTGTGCAGGTAGAGGAGATGTGGAGTTTCCCAGAGGAGGGTTGTGCTGCTTTGACACATCCCTTACCCAAAGCCATGAGTCCTTGGGGTGGAGATGCCACTTTTCCAGCCAATTTGGCCTGCCAGGAACAAGCTTTACCAGAATAGCCCACTGTGACATCTAGATGTGAAACCCAGTTTCTGAACTGCCCTATTTTCATTAACTGGTGTATTATTATTACTGAGGGGTGGGGGACTTCTTACGATTACTAAGAGGGCAAAATTTGCTGCTGCCAGGAGGTATGGAGAGATAATGAGCCCTTTTGGCAAAGGGCTTTTGGTCCTTACCTAGGGGAGGGTAATGAAGAGAGTATGAGGTTTCCTTCTCCCTTTCCTGTTGCTTTTTCCTCTAATCCCATCTTGCTCCAACACCTCACAGCTCCCCGCTCCTGCATAATTGACAAGGATGAGCTGAAAGATGGTCTGCGTGTCCTCATCCCCATGGATGACAAGCTGCTCTATGCTGGGCATGTAAAGACTGTGCATTCACCAGACATGTGAGTTGAGAGGCTGCTGTATCCACCTGAGCTCTGCCAGTGAATGGGGACATCACTGATCCAGGGATTAATCTGGGAGTTGTGTAGAGCTGGCAGGAGAGAGACTGACAGAGCCTGCCGGGAGGGGAGGAAAGTTCCCCTTCAGTTTATCACGGCTGAGGAAAGTCCAGTTACCCCTCATTAAGTGCACTCAATTAAACTGATGGTAGGGCTCAGAGGGAGGTGTCTTCCATGTCTTCCATGTGCAGTGTCTGACTGGGCCTTTGTGTTTCAGATACCGTGTGGTGGTGGAAGGCGAGAGGGGGAACCGTCCCCACATTTACTGCCTGGAGCAGCTCTTGCAGGAAGCGGTATGTGAGGCCAAAGGGGCTGTTGAGCCCTGGTTTGAGGTGCAGGAGGCTTCCAGCTGGGGTTGCAGGGATACCTGGGTGCTGCCTCTGTGGCCTTGGTGTGGATCACTGCCCCGTGGCAGCGGGCACTTGCCTGTATGCCAGCAAGGATAGTCCTTCATGCTGTCCTATGAGCAGACAGGAGGGTGTTTCCCAGCAGCAAAACTGTCCCTTGGCCTTCTCCAGAGCTGCTTTGCTGCGTGCCAGGTGTGGTGGGATGGTGTCAGGAACGCAGTAATTGCCTTCCTCTTACTCTGAGCAGATCATTGACGTGAAACCACCATCAGTGCGGTTCCTGCCTGAGGGCACGAGGATTGCAGCCTACTGGAGCCAGCAGTACCGTTGCCTCTACCCAGGGACAGTTGTCCGAGGTAAGGCCACCCCGGCTGCTCCGCCCTGTGAACCAGGGATGTCTCAGTCCTGTGTGTCCTGAGGGATGTCAGGCTTGCCTGGGGAAGCCCTGAGATCTGCTGTGAACGTCCTGGAGGTCAGATGGGTCAGGCCTATTCCTCTCCACTGGGTCATGATGCTGGTTTAGTAATGTCTTATTGTCCAGGAGTTGTGCTCTCATAGTTAGAAGTCTGAGCAATTAAAATACAAATATTCAACACACTTAAAGTCAGAATTAGCTTCAGGCACCGAAGATTTCTGAGGCTGTGGAGGTTTCTAAACCACCTGCACACTCATAGCTTTACCTCTGACACTCCCCCATGTGGTCCCATTGAAAAGCCAGTGAAGATCCCTCTACTGTGGCTGTTCTTGCTTTTATGCTCCTGGTTGCATTATGTGTGTATAAAAGGAAGAATTGCAAGTTGTAAACCAGTGAAGCTGATGCAAGAAGAGATGGTGGGAACACAGCTTACTTCTCTTGGAGAGAAGGGGGAAAGCAGCAGCTTGTGATTGCTGAGAGTAGTAGCAAAACGCTCTCCCTGCACAGCCTAGGAAAGGTGGAGACACGAAGCTTGGGAGCTGTTGCAGGATCGCCCTCTCCCCTATGTCCCCACTTCCCTGACAAGGGGTTTGTACTCTGATGTTTGTTCCCAATCCCATCTTATGCTCTTCCCCCAACCCACAGGAGCCCTGGACCTGGAGGAAGATGGTGATCTCATCACAGTAGAGTTTGATGATGGGGACACAGGACGTATCCCACTGTCTCACATTCGGCTTCTCCCACCTGACTACAAGATCCAGTGTGAGTCTTGCTGTTCATTTTTTTGCGTGACATTTCCCTCTCTATGAAGTATTGGGAGTTTCAGGCACCTCCTTCTGAGATTCTGGGATGTTTGACTACATTTGACATCTCTGATCTATTCCAGGTGCTGAGCCTTCCCCAGCCCTTTTGGTGCCCAGCACCAAGCGCCGTAGCCGTAAATCCAGCAAAGACACTGGAGAAGGAAAAGAGGGAGCTACACTAGGATCGGAGGAGCCTGTGGCAAAGGGCAAAGGGCGAGGGAGGAAGCCAAGTGTCAAGGCGAAAGCTGGTAGGTTGTCACCACTGCCAGGCCTGCAGTTGAGATTCCTTGCACAGCTCTCCCAAACTTAGAGCTGTTCTGGAGGCAAGAGTTGGTGGGGAATGGATGCACTGCTTTAGTGCTGAGCATCCATGCATCAGCTTCCTCTGCTGTCGCTACAGTTTGCAGGAGGCTGGCTCAGAAGCTGGCCTGCACTGCAAGAGCTTCTTTCTGTCTGTCAAGGCTGCAGAGCCCAGTCCCATTTTCAGCTGAGCATCTCAGCAGCCATCAGTTGGGCTAAAGATGCGTGAGATACGCGGTTTGGTTCCCCTGCAGTTGAAGAAGCATCTCTGGGCATTGCCCATGAGCTGTCCACAGGTGCTGGCACCGGGTCAGGCTCCCTATTAGGACCTATGCCTCCTTGAGGATACCTGAGTGGTCAGGAGCAAGCCAGCCTTGGCCAGAGACTGGTCAGCATTGGTGTCTGGTTATGTCTGAGCTAGTAAAGCCCATCTGGATGGATACCATCATACCTTTGTGTTTCCCCCCTGCCCCTACAGAAGAGGCTGCCTTGCCAGAAGAGAAGGATCAGGTTGAGTCTTCACCTGTGACCTCCTCAGGCCCAGAGAAGCCAGCCAGCTTGGGCAAGCCAAGCATGAAGGGGTCACGAAAATCACAACCGCTGCCAACTGGAGGCTCTCCTGCTCCCACAGAGGAAAAGAGGTCGAAAGCCAGCAAAATGAAGATCTCTGCTAAGCTGCACAGCCCCCCACAACCCTCTTACCAACCGGCTGTGTTTGGCAGCATCCTCAGCACAGAACCCTACAGCGACCTCCCCGGGACACTGGCTGCCTTCAGCTCCAGCGATGCTTCAACGTCAAAAGCCAAGGCCAAGAAAGGGCGGCCCGCAGAAGAGACACAGGAGTTTGGTACCATGATCAAGGCTCAGAGGAAGCACGAGAATGAAATCCTGATCAAGCTGGACCATGAGGGTGTGATGTCTCCAAAGACAAAGAAGATGAAGGAGGCGATGAGGATGATGGAGGACTCATCCCTGGCCAGTCGCAGGGATGGCAAGAGTCTCTTAGGGCTGGGCTATTCCCCTGCAGTGGGTGTGGAGGGCAAGCAGAAATCTCGAGCCAAAGCAGCTGAGGGAGACCCTTCCCCTGCCAGCTTTGGAGGGAAGTTTGATGGCTCAGCAGAGAGCCTCACTGCTTCGAAGGACCAGGAGGACAAGGCAGCAGCTCCGGCACCCGTGGAGGAGTCTGAGAGCAACAGCAGCGACAGCAGCTCGGAGTCAGAGGGAGAAGAGGAGACTGAGAAGAACCGAGGGGAAGCCCAGGACAGCAGCTCAACCAGCTCGAGAGCATCCACACCCCTTTCCTCCTCCAACTCGTCCTCCTCTTCCTCTTCCAGCAGCAGCTCCTCTTCCTCCTCCTCTTCCTCCTCTTCTTCGGCCTCATCAACCTCTTCTTCATCAAGCTCCAGCTCTTCCTCCTCCTCCACTACGGATGAAGATTCCTCCTGTAGCTCTGACGATGAAGTAGCTGAAGCCCAGCCAAGTTCCTCGGTGCAGCAAAGCCTCCCACCCAAGCAAACCAAGCAGGCAGGGAAATCCCGTGCATCCTCCCACCCGCAGAGCCAGAAGCAGCCGGCGCAGCAGCCGGTGCAGCAGCCGGCACCGCAGCAGGGCGGCAACAAGAGCAGGCCCAAGAAGCGTGAGGGCATCCACCTGCCCACCACCAAGGAGCTCGCCAAGCGCCAGCGCCTGCCCTCCGTGGAGAACAGGCCCAAGATTGCTGCGTTCCTCCCTGCGCGGCAGCTCTGGAAGTGGTTTGGGAAACCCACACAGGTAAATGGAGCTTCTCCTGCCGCTCTAGTGCTTGGTGCTGGTGTTTGCATTGTGGTGCCTCTTACCTTGCCTTTTCCCTTCTCCTGGGGTGGTGAAGCTCTGCTGGCTGTCTGTTCCCCGCTGAGGTCTCCAGTAAGGGGATTGGGGTTAGTCTTCACTCTGTGTGGGAGAACCATGGGATGTCCCTCTGCCCATTTCCCTGTGGGAATGCCTGAGAAAGCCGTGGATCTGCCTTCAGCAAAGGGTGGGATGCAGGACAGGGCAAGCTGGGGTGATACCCAGTCACTCACCTGTGTGACTCTCTCTTGGCAGAGACGAGGAATGAAAGGGAAGGCCAGGAAGCTCTTCTACAAGGCCATCGTCCGGGGCAAGGAGATCATCCGCATTGGAGACTGTGCGGTGTTCCTCTCAGCCGGCCGCCCCAACCTGCCCTACATCGGCCGGATCCAGAGCATGTGGGAGTCGTGGGGGAACAACATGGTGGTCCGAGTCAAATGGTTCTATCACCCAGAAGAAACCAACCCTGGGAAGAAACTGAACGAAGGCAAGGTAGGCTGGTGTCCTCTGCTGAGAGCTCTGCCAGGCTGCTTGCTTCCTTTTGGTTCCAAGGAACCAACTGGCCCATGGCACAGTTACTGGTACCGTAATGTTTCCTCATTGTTTCATGTCTTGGGGGCTGCCTGTGGTGTGGAAGATCCTGGTGTTTACCTCTTGAACAGGGGAAGGGTGGGTTTATCACACTAGGAAAAGACTTTTGTTGGAAATAAAGACTTTTGTGTTGGTCCAGAAAGAGTAAAAGAGTGTCAGGAGCCAGATTCAGTTCTGCAGTGTAAGAGTTACTGGCCTGGTGTTCAGCAACAGTCTCGTATTCGTTTACAGTGTGATTTACAGTAGGCTCTTAGTATTTATTACCAGTTCTGGGGACAGAGGTTGAGGCTTTAAAGGTACCTGTGGTGGTAGAAGGTAATAGCATGGAAAACCGACTCACTCACCTGCTTTTCGTTTCTGCTTTCTCCTCCTCCTGGACACAGCGCTGGGATCAGAAATCAGGCAGGAGTCTGTCCACAGCTTTGCAGGCATCCAACCAGAGGAAGGACTTTATGGAGGTTGGTGAGGTTGGGGGAGGGCTGGGAAGGGATTCTGGGGACTCAGTAACAAATGCTGCTGGGGAGGTGCCCCCTGAGGTTCTTTGGCTCTTATTTTTTGCCTCGGCTGCTGAGTCCTCAGTGCCCAGGACTTTGGATGCGTGTTTTGGGAGGGTGGGATTAGCTGCAGGTGCTGGGTGTTGGGAGGAACGGGGGGTGGTATCCAGCTCCCATCTCTGAACTGAGGAGGCAGACTCCTGTCTTCCGTGTTCTCCTCTCTGTGTGCTCAGCAGCCACGGCATTCTCATCAGTGGGAGCTGAGTGGAAGAAAAGCTCAGGCTTAGTTTGCTGGATGGATGGTGTCCACTGTGCCCGTGCAGATTCCCAGGGTCCCTCCCTGGGGCTGGGAGTGGGGATGAATGGGGACTTCTGCTTGAGTATGAGTGCAGTTCCCAGCCAGTTGTGATGGATGTTTCCCCTGCATGTTGAAGATGGTGTTGCGAATGCTGTGAGATCTGATTCCTGCTTTTCTTTCCATCTCCCTCCTGTCTGCCACACAGCGAGCCCTCTACCAGTCCTCCCACGTGGATGAAAACGATGTCCAGACCATCTCACACAAGTGTCTTGTTGTTGGTCTGGATCAATATGAGCAGATGCTAAAGACGAAGAAATACCAAGACAGTGAGGACCTCTACTACCTTGCAGGGACCTACGAGCCCACTACGGGCATGATCTTCAACACCGACGGGGTCCCTGTCATCTGCTGACCGCCCAGGGGACACGTGCCACCCCCTGGGAAGGGACGGGACAAACCTGAGGACGTGCCTGTTCAGACCACATGATTGTTTCTTTCAATGCTCATGAATTCTGTGTCACACTACGGACAGGAGAGCGCGAGAGACATGAGGAGGAAGGAGAGGGCTGAAGGAAAGGGGTTGGGGAAGCAGTTTCAGGACTCGAGGAAGATGCTGTTGGGAGGTGGCGGTGCTTGAACCCCCGGGCTCTTCTGGAAGTGGCTTTAAGCAAGGTGACACTTGACCAACTTCTTCCTTCCTCCTTTTGGTCCAGGAAAGCACATGGGTCTCGTGATCATTTCACCAGCGGGCCCCCCCCCGCAGCAGGAGGGATCCCTTTTGTGTCATTTGCCCCCATCAGTAACTCGGAAGCCGCCTGTACGTGGAAGGACACCTGATAGCCTTCTGCAGATGCTCCTTTCCGTCCTTGTATTCCCTTTCCTCCTTAGTTCCGCATGACCCTTTAGGAAGGACAGGGTGAAAGAGAAAGGAGATGAGTCTCTTTCAGTGCCTCATCTCGAAACTCTCGGCGCCTTTTTGCAGTTCCCTTCCCATGGAGGCCCCAGCTACATGGAGCGTGAAGGGGCAGAGCTGGCCCCAGCGTAGAGATGGCAGAAGAGGAGGGCTGGGAAGACAAGCCGGTATCCAGTCTGGATTGCTGTCTTCCCACTGCCTTGAACAAACAGTCTCTTGACCCACTTTCACTGTCACTCTGTGTCCCTCCTGCCCTGGAATGGCGCTGGAGGAGCACGGCGAGGGGTTGACACTTGGTGAACAAAGAACTCGTCTTGGAGCATGCAGTGAAGGAGGGCAGGAAATCCTGGGAAAAGCTGCTGCTTGGTGCTTGGAGTGCAGGAGACCATTGGATTCTGGCATCCCTCGCCCAGCTTTATGCCCTTGGCCTTGCCTGAGCAGAGACGTGGAGCTGCTGGGAAGCCCTAGCTCACCATTTGAAGGGAATGAGGATAGTGTGAAGCCCAACCATCCCCACCTGTGGCATTTCCACAGCCAGAGCCCCAGTGCCACCCAGGGCTCAGGATGGGACCATCCAGCTCATTCCATCCAGCCGTCCAACCTCCCCTCAGCTCTGGGAGAGCCACCACCACCATCACCTCTGCGGAGCTGACCCACTGCCTCACTCCCGCTGGGCGCATCCCGGACCTTTGGCATCACCAGGGTTGGGACAACAGGAGGAGAACCACGCAACGATGGAACATCCTTGCACTTAAAAACACAACTCAAAGAGACGCACTGATCTTTGCAGCCACCGACTCGCACTACAGATTGCCAGGACGTGGAGCAGGGCCCAGCCCAGGCTCTGGTGGGGAGACTTTTAGGACAAGGATATATGGAAAACTCTCCACCCTGGTACTGGAGACTGGAGGCCGGGGCTCAGTGTGGGGAGAGGGCCACCCCTGCAACGTTACCCCTCGTCCTTAAAGCAAACCACATGGTGCTGAGCTCGTACCATCTCCACCCCGGCGCCGTGGCGCATAGCGGCGGTTCTAGCCTGTACAGTTTTAATGTACCAAAAGACTCATTAAGCCCCTCCTGTATTATAAGACTTTAAATGGATTCAACTTTTTAATTATAAATATAAATATATATATATAAATATAAATATAAACTTTTTAAAACTGTGAAAACAAAAAAAAATTATGAAATTATAAAAAAGGAAGAAAAAAGAAACCAAGGCAACAACACCACCCCCACCCCCACCTCAAGCCCCAAACCCACGACGAGAGAAACGAACACAGTCTGACCTTTAGAATCTTATTT
>JANRGW010012244.1:3159-21736 GCA_024733675.1 Psilopsiagon aymara | reverse complement strand
AGTTGTGAATGCTCCATCCCTGGCGGTGTTCAAGAACAGGTTGGACATGGCCTTGAGTGATATGGTTTAGTGGGAGGTGTCCCTGGGCATGGCAGTGGGGTTGGAACTAGATGATCTTAAGGTCCTTTCCAAACCTGACTATTCTGTGATTCTATGACCTTTCTCACAGTGGCAGAAACAAGATCTAACACTATTTTAGTTGCAACACAATGCTTAGGACACAGTGCTTAGGTCATCTAAGCCTTTTTTTCCTTATCAGGACAAAGGTGACAGACCTCCTACCCTTTTAGTTTCATCCTTTTCCATGCCTCTTCGTCCTTTATCACCACTAGAGCACTAGGAGTATCATCTGCCATCAAAATGTTTACAGACTAAAACTAGAAACAATCACAGTTGTTAACATTAAATTATGTTGTATATGCTGAAATGTTATTCCATATCAGAACTACCAAAAGTCCAAATTGTCATATATAACCTGATAATCAGAATACTTTAAAGGCATGGCAGAATGATGTTAACACCTACTACAATATGATGGCAACTTCTCCCATACACTACCTTCATATAAGGGCTTGGGTTACAAGTTCAATACTTTTGAGTCATTCCAGTTGGACATCCTGGTATAGGACTTTCCAGATCAAATAACTGACAGGACTGCAAGGTCCAAATACAAGAACTCTACCCATTCTTTAGCTAAGACAGTGCTGCTCTCATTGAATCTCTACATACGTAGAAATAGACAGTCAAGCATCCTATGAAATATGCCACGTAAGTTTTGATAAGATGAAAATTTCACTTTTCAGAGCTTTCTGTGAACTGCAGAAGAGAACATTTTCTATGAGAATTAAAGTTTAGAAGTTTCCATCACATAGATTATTTCCCACAACTTGAAGAATGCCTACTAATCATACAAAACTGTCTAAAGTAACTAGTGAGCAAACACTGAAATAGAAATGTCTGATAAAAAGGCTTGAAAAGGTTTGGCTGAAGTGTAAGTGTAGATCAATTTTCAGTTCAATACATCATGAAATACATTTTCTGAATAGATCTGGAAGTGTTAAATTTACTAATCCTAACAACATAAACTAATAGCATTTCTTTTAACAGGTTCACAAACATTAAAGCTAAATGTCTAGGTATTACCCAAATACCAAGACTGAAGAGCATACATTATTCTTCACCGATGAAAAGTTTAATATATACTTCATACCTATGAGTAAAAGCTTAAGAACTCTAGAAAATAGCCTTCCAAATATTATGGGTGTAATAATGATAAAAAAAGAGAATTATTCTATTCCAATGGAAGATAGTAGCAAAATTCCCATTTCTTCAGTAAAATAGAATAAAAATTAGAATGTCATCAAAAGATACTGTGCAGGTTTCTTCAAAGATAGGGATGTTAATAAAGGAACTACTGATAAACCTCGACAATGGTATCTTGAAGACTTCATCTCTTTCAAGATCTCTTGCAGAGGTTGTTTCAATATGAGCCTTATATCACAGGAACACTTTAATTTGTGCTACCATAAAGTCTGCTATTCAGTGTTTTCATTTCAGTCTTTTTCTTGCTTCATATTTAATATCCCAGATCTTTTTATTAAAATCCATAAGAAAGGTATTGTGATACCATTACAGTGCTCTCCTTTCGAACAAAATATTATCCGTAGTAACAACGCATTTACTTCCTCATTTGTTATACATCTATACCTCCAGCTGGTGGCCATGGAGGGAATCACATTACACACAGAGCCTGATGCAGTCTCAGGTGACCTCACTTGGTGCCTTTTACTCCAGCCAGGGTTGAACTGCTCTGTTTCTCAGAAGCCTAATAATAATCCTCTGTCCTTCTCCCTTAAGGACACTCAACTGATGTCTTCACCTGACACTCATTCATCAAGCTAACGGCTGAGGGGATTTCCCTGTGAGGGCTCACAAGATCTCATTTGATCAGTATGCAGCAGGAATTTACCATTTACTGAGAGACCCTTTTTTTATTGTTCCTGGCTTGTTGATGTATTATATATTTACCAGCATAGAATCTCATTTGCGGTTTATTGCTCTAACATCTGAAATGATCTCTCTCATTTCACTGTTGCTCATCATTTGTTATTCCTCCCAGTTACAGCCATCCAGCTTCAAGTGCTGGACTTCCAAACCCAGCACGGGTGCCAGTCTCTCATCATCACAGCACCCGGTCAGCAGCTTCTTCTATTTACAAATAATACTGTTATGGCTACCATTAAAAAATTATTCATTTTCGTTTCCTCTCTTTTTGGAGGAGAAACGGGAGGAATTATGTACTTGGCACAAGAAATGAAAGAAAGCAGGACATAACATACGCTGTGGAGGGTATTGAGTAGGTATTAAACGTGACACTTGAATTATGTGGCACAACCCAAGTCCCCTGTTTGCTTCTCAGACTCCCTTACAGGGTAACAAGTAATCTTGGAGCTTGCTTTTAGGAAAAAAAACTCAAACAAACCAGAAGAAGGATGTTCTCTTAGCTAAACAAGAAGGCACTGCAGTGAAGTTGCAGGGAAAAGAAAGACTTCAACTTGGGGGAGAAGCGTTCAAATCTCTTTTTTCACTTTGGCTGAGAATTGCTTATGTATTGCTTCTAATCTTTTGTCTAGAGCAAGTGATGCACTCCCCTCTCAGGAAGGGTAAGCTTAAAGTTCTCCAGCATTATGAGGGGAGGAAATTCATAAGAACTTTTAGCAGGCTTCTCTGAAGTACTGCAGTGGAACAAGATGTCCACACAGACTCCTTTTGGGTTGCAAATGACATCTGAACTTAAACTTGCAATAATTTCAGCCAGTACCAGAGGCAGCAAGGCACTCACTAGCATCAGTTTTGGTCTTTTGAGCTACCTCTTCTTTCTTTATCTGCCTGAAAAAAACCTACCCTGGAAAAAGAGATATTTGATTTACTGAGACTGCACTTCATAGTTGCTGTTAAGAGTGTCCTTGTGTTCACTAGGATCTTATAACAGGATGTAGCATGGCAGCTGACCTGTAAAAACCAAACCCAAACCCAAACTAAAGAGAACCTCCCATCAAGATCTCAAATTTACTTCTGCAGCATATAGCCCACGCAGGAGCAATAGCAGTGGTATGGCATGAGAAAAGTGGGTGTGAACTAAAGACCTAATGCAGACTCAGTGTTGTGGATACCAGTCTTGGGGTAAGCACCCACGGGGGCTTCCTAGTGGCCAGCACAATGTGCTTGCACACCAACCACAGAGGCACTCACCAAACCACCAAATTTTCTTTCCAAAGTGAATATGCAGCTGAGCAAAACTGGATTTCAGTTTTGAGGAGATGGAGAAATGTTCTTTTGAACCAGGTCCTGGGGAGTCCCCCTACCACTTCTGCCAATTCACGGATCAGAGTTAGTATTTGTAAATAAAACAAAAAGTGAAACCAAAGCTAATTTTAGACAAGAACCTGGAAATCCACAAAGTTATTGACAACTGGTCTTCAGTCTGGCAGGAGGTATTAAGAGTACCATGAACATAAATTAACTTTAGATTTTCCCAGACAGCTGTCAGGAATTATTTAGATTTTATAATAGCCATACATTGCTGTGCAGCAATAAATAAAAAGGCTAAGACTAGTTCTGTGCCAACCTAGGCAAACATAGATGCTTATTGTTTAGATGAGTTTAGACCAGCTAACGATGGGACTAAGTTGGATACTAAATAATATAAATAGGAACAAGACAGGACTGCAACACCAGGGTGACTTTAAGATTAGCTGAACCAAACAGTCATTTTTTTTGCCTAAGATGAAGTCTCTAATCATTTTATTTACATGCGTATGTGCACGCATGTGTGTCAGGAGAGAAAGCTAATTTCAGAGCTTTTTGTTTAACAAGTAAAGGATTTAGTGTGAAATGATGATACTTACCATTGCCTTCCTCCTTGGTGATGCTATTTCTGTTTATTACTAATCATTTAGATTTTCTCTGAGAATGAGGAAAAGAAGAAAATAATCAGTCGGTTTCTAGATTAAATTAGACTTAATTCAGCATAATCAATGTATTTTAAGATAGGGGATATATCCAAGTGGAATAATTGGTGCAGCAAAGATATTAGTTTAATGTCTTCACAAGGTTCAAATGATCTGAAGGTGAGAACAGGCATACAAAATTTTTATGTCTTTTGCTTGAAAAATATATCTGGATGCTGGTGGAATCCAGCAGAAAAAAGGAGAAAGAAGTCCTCATAACAAAAGCCAAGGAGAAAAGTGCTAGAGTTTCTAACAGCTGGAAAGAGGAGCAGAGGGCTCTTGGGCTGGCTCAACAACAAAATTAATAACCAAGGCAAAGCCAGGTCATATGAAAGTCTGTTATTAAAGCATCATCTTGTCCACTACCAGCCCATTGATATTGGCCACTCCCTACATTTGTATATGTTGTGGTTTAAGCTGTAACTCACGCAGTTTGCTCACTTACTCCCCCCTCTCTCTTCCCCCCGCTCCTGGAGGGATGGGGAGAAGAATCGAAAGAATGCAACTCCCACGGGTTGAGATAAGAACAATTCAGTAACTAAGACATAACAGAAATCACTACTGCTACCACCAATAATAATAATAACAAGGAAAACAAGGAAAGAGAATACAACCGCTCACCACCCAATACCAAACCCAACCCAGCAGCCAACTCCACCCTTCCAGGTCTCTGCCCTCTTTTTTTACATCCTGGGCATGACATGCTGTGGTATGGAATACCTCTCTGGCTAGTTTGGGTCAGGTGTCCTGTTTCTGCTTCCTCCTGGCTTCCCCTCCTCCCTGGCAGAGCATGAGACTCGGAAAGTCCTTGGTCAGACCAAAACATTCTAAGCAATAATTGAAAACATCAGTGCTATCCGTGCTGTTCCCAGGCTGAAAGTAAAAAAACCAGTGGGGCAACAGCTACCAAGAAGGGGAAAAATGACTGCTACTGCTGAACCCAGGACAATATATTTATTGTATTTATATACCCCTAATATTTTGGTCTTTCTTTATAATAAAGGAGCCCTCAGCTCTGTCCTTGCCAACTGCACATGACCCGTGCAGAGCAGCAGTACCAGAGAACTGCTTGGTAAGACTTTGTCCTACACTTGTGAGACAATTGGATATGAGGAAGAAATTCTTTGCTGTAAGGGTGGTGAGGCACTGGAATGGGTTGCCCAGGGAAGCTGTGAATGCTTCATTCCTGGCTGTGTTCAAGGCCAGGTTGGACATAGCCTTTGGTGGCGTGGTTTAGTGTGAGGTGTCCCTCAGCATGGCAGGGGGGGTGGAACTGGATGATCTTCAGGTTCTTTCCAACCCTAACTATTCTATGATTCTATGACAAAGATGAGCATGTAAAGGGTTATGCATACCTGAGGGTTGTAGACTACGCATCAGCTAAGCCGGAGAGGAGAAGGGGCAAGTGGCTGACAACTGGGTGATGCTTCCCTGATTCCATTCTGAACTGGGTAAGCAGAAGGTCTACTACTCTCATTTAAGTCTCTGAAGGTAAGTGATTTATTAGTGTATAATAAATAGCCATGTCTTTAACAACTTGCCACACATTAGACATCAAGGAGTCTTAATTTTTAGAACATGATTTTGGTTTAAATCATAGCATAACTTACAGATTTCTTTTTTTCTATTTAAATTGGTAATTTGAAATAAAAACTTGATTATGAGCTATCTATTTGAATATTTAGGGATATAGGGAGAAGCACATGTTAACATGTATTAAATATGAACACAAATTTAGAGATTCATTTTATTACAGAGAATGATATGGCACGTTTAAAACATGTGTTATTTATTTTCCTTTTTCCGACAATTAAATGTGTCTCTATATTTGCTAAGTATTCCTTAGACACATCTAAGTTCTTTTAAAGTCACTTCAAAGTCAGTTCACATAACATGTACTGATTGTATCAAGTTCTTGAAAATAAAGATGTAATTCTAGGCTAATTTATTTTTGTTTGCTTATTAATGAATTTCTTCTGTAATTCATGCTTTTTCTTAGCATGCATGAGCTCTTTGCTTATTCAGAAGGCAAACACTATCAAGTGTCACCAAGCAGGTAAAAGAAAGAGATGGAAAGAAACATTGATACATGCTATTACATTAATTACTACTGGGCTTCTGCTTTGAACATGGCAGATGATTTGTTAGAAATTGATTCTATTTTTTTATAATTACTCTGCAATCCAAAAAAGCTACACATGCAAGTGTCAACACATTTGCATCTGCTGGATACACAGCAGCTAATTTATATATATTCAGAATATATATCAGAATATGTTAGAAAAGGAAAATGTCAGCTTGAATAGTAATCAGTATTTACGAATGTTTTCTCTTCCTGGATACACTGAAGAGATCTGAACTTGAACTCACTGTTCTGGAGGTGTTCTCAGGTTTTAACAGGTAAATAGGGTTGAATACTGTATTGATGTAAGTAGGAATAGCTTTGAGCTTTATTGAGAAATGCTAATTTACATCAGCTAAGAATCAAGACCAAGGTATTTGAAAGGAAAAGCTTTTATCTGTTATTTATCTGTTGTAAAATAAGGATAATGATTTTTCTTAGGGTTTTCTAATATGGAAAGAGATAATATCTAGGATGCACTTATTTATGTATGCACTTATTTAAAATTTATCAATTCTAAAATTCTAAAATGTGAATGTCCATGAAAACTGTCTGCACCATGCCTGTCCATGGCTGGATGTAAATATTTAGGAGGAGATTTTTACCAGTATTGCTCTGTGTGTGTGCGTACTTTGTTTTCTCATCTATTAGACTGCACATAGAAATCTAATGGACTTTAACCTGTTTTCTTGTAACATCAATGCTCTGAAAAGACTCTTTTATACCCTTCTCTTCAGCACATTCATGTAGACTCTCTTTATGCACCAAAATATGTTGTTGGAAACAGAGAATAATCGGAGCAAACTGCACAATGCTAAATGATCTAATACAAAAATGAAATAGGAGTGAATTAAACACACTGATATCTTACTCAAGGCTATTTTAAGGAGCACTTATTTTGCGGAGCACTTATTTTGCAAAACACTAATGCAAATGATTCTGCTGAGTAAGTCCCCCAAAATATAACTAGGTGCTGGGGAACTATACACATCCCCCAACACAACACAGTCCCAAGCACCTAGGTAAGCTGTGCAGCACTGCACTCAAAAATTAACATGAGAAATTGGCATAATGAAAAGTCCTGAAGTTTTGAGTATTACTGTTTTGTCAATCAAGGGAAGATGGTGAAAATTAACCTGCATGATTAGCTATTCATAATTCCCTTTTAATTTTCTTGTTCTTTATTTTGTATTCTAAACATTTCTGTGGTGTTCTTAAACAGTTCCTGCATTCTTGATCCACACATATTTGTGGGGTTTTTATAGTGAAATAAGTGAAATTTTCAAGGCCAATATTTTTCAAGAGTTAAACGGCTGATCTCCACAGCTTCACAGGTTTTCAGAGAAGAATAGGCACTGCTCCTTATGTGACTCGTGAAATTCAGTTGATAGTGCTGGGATTGTGCGTGTTTGTCTCTCAGATGGATCACAGTCAGCAAGGATGGAGTACTGAAGTCAAAATCCTCCACATGGATCTAAGACGAGACTTCTTTTAGGTGCTAAAGAAGACAGTAAAAATGTGGTCTATTATGAATCAGTTCAAAAGGATCTAAGGGAAGGGTTTCTCATTTTAATCTTCTTTGCTGTGCTGCTCCTAGGTGAGTGCATGATCCTTTTCTCTCTTAGTTCAATAGTCAATCTCACTACCGTGCCTGGCAAAATCATGGAGCTGATTCTGCTGGAAGGCGATAAGGCACATGAAAAACAACAAGGTGCTTGGTGACAGCCAGCATGGCTTCACTAAGGGGAAATCCTGCCTGACCAATCTGGTGGCCTTCTAAAACGGGGCTATGGAACTGATGGACAGGGGTAGAGCAGTTGATGTCATCTACCTGGACTTGTGCAAAGAGCTTGACACTGTCTCACATGACATCCTTGTCTCTAAATTGGAGAGACGTCAATTTGATAGGTGGACCACTCGGTGCATAAAGAACTGGCTGGATGGCTGCACACAAAGAGTTGTGCTCAATGGCTCAATGTCCAGATGGAGACCAGTACTGAGTGGTGCTCCTCAGCGATCGGTGTTGAGACCAGTCTTGTTCAACATCTTTATTCGTGACATGGACAGTGGGATTGAGTGCACTCTCAGCAAGTTTGCCGATGACACCAAGCTGGGTGGTTCGGTCGATACGCTGGAGGGAAGGAATGCCATCCAGAGGGACCTTGACGTGCTTGTGAGGTGGGCTGATGTCAACCTGATGAAGTTTAACCATGCCAAGTCCAAGGTCCTACACCTGGGTGGGAGCAATCCCAGGCAGCCCCAGGTTGGGCAGAGAAGAAATTGAGAGCAGCCCTGCAGAGAAGGACTTGAGGGTGTTGATCGATGAGAAAATTAACATGAGCCTGCAGTGTGCACTTGTAGCCCAAAAAGCCAACCGCATCCTGGGCTGAATCAAAAGGAGTGTGTCCAGCAGGTTGAGGGAGGTGATCCTGCCCCTCTACTCTGCTCTTGTGAGGCCTCACTTGGAGTATTGTGTGCATTTCTGGTGTCCTCAACATAAAAAGGACACGGAAATCTTGGTACAAGTCCAGAGGAGGGCCACAAAGATGATCATGGGACTGGAACACCTCCTGTATGAAGATAGGATGAGAAAATTGAGGCTGTTCAGCCTGGAGAAGAGAAGAGACCTCATAGCAGCTTCCCAGCATCTGAAGGGGGCCTATAGGGATGCTATTAATTAGGGACTGTAGTGATAGGATAAGGGGTAATGGGTTCAAACTTAAACAGGGAAAGTTCAGATTGGATATGAGGAAGAAATTCTTTACTTGTAAGTGTGGTGAGGCACTGGAATGGGTTGCCCAAGGAGGTTGTGAAAGCTCCATCCCTGGCGGTGTTCAAAGCCAGGTGGACAGAGCCTTTTGCGACATTTTTTAGTGTGAGGTGTCCCTGGGCATGGCAGGGGAGTGGGAACTACGTGAACTTAAGATCCTTTCCATCCCGAACTATTCTATGATTCTAATATCGCAATCATTAAATGTAAGGCCACTGCACATCTCTTCTTACAGCTCATCTTCACTGGTTGCTCTCAGAGGTAGCTGAACATACACATATCCATACAATAGAGACTTGTCACCTCTCTAAATGACATTCACAACCTGGTCAAGGAGAGGTGCCAAGCAAAACCTAATTACTGATATCTCTACTGACATGCTAATGCAGAAGGTGCCCCTGCTTGAAGCAGGGTGGTTGGAACTGGACGTTCTTTAAAAGTCTCTTCCAACTCAAACCATTCTTTGATTCTACGATTCTGTTATTCCATGAGAGTAGTTAAAGGAACAACTGAAAATGCTCCGAAATCTTCTCCTTAATGTCAGAATGATCCAACCTGCATATAATCATATAATCATAGAATCATAGAATTGTTAGTGTTGGACAAGCCCTCACAACCATATATAGTTCTATAGGGTCTTAAATCAAGAAGCAGTCTTTGCCTTTTGAAAATTACATAAAAGGGACATACATTTACTGGTTTCATACTTGCATCAAACTCTGTTGTAAACTTACAGTTGTTGATCTTTGCATAGTAAAGGGCATATTTACTTATCCTCAGAGCATTTCTATATGCATTATCAAAACCAAGTTTTGCCTTCTGGAGTCACTAATAAAGCATGTGTTTTCCCCAAATGTCTTAGAGTCTTAGAAAGGCTATCTGAGGTTGGTACCAGTAACAGCCTACCTCTGGAGTTGTATCTTTGCCATTCAAAACTGTGGGTAAATATATAGAACTGCATAGTCCAAATGAACCAGAGGAACTCCAGTCTGATGTTTTTCTGGGACCATCAAAACTATCCCAAGGACTGTAGAAAAATTACTGTACAAGTATCATTTTCAGTTTCACATACCTGCAAAGCTGCTCTATCATGAAGTTTCTACACATTTCCTTTGACTTGCATTTGTAACACCTCAAAATAGAGTTCAGTCTCTAATGGGCTTAAATGTTCTTCCTGTTTTGAAGAAGAGACATTGAGGAGGATCTTGAAGTGAAGTGTCTGCAGTTTTGTATGCTAATCATACTTTCACCAGAGTTATGTTCTTAATAATGCAGATTGTTTCCTGGGATACTGCAGCTCTTTCCCAACCTCTTGACATCCACATGTTTGATTGCACTCATAAATTGCACACCGGCACTAATAACTTCTACTGATGTTGCACTGCATTTCACTCTGATCTTTGACTCAGCCTCTCTTGCACTCCAGGACTTTCTCTAATGTTAAAAGTTCAGGAAGAGTTAAGGAGATTGAATAGAGATGATAAGAAGGAGATAACGGCCCTGCATTTCAGTCTTGAAAACATCTATTTACTGGTAATGATCCAAATAATGGACTATTTATTTTTTCCTTGACATAAAACAATGTTGTTACTACATAGTCACACAAATCAAATTTTTGATGAGTTCCAGTCTATGAGCAAGATAGATTGATTATGTTTTTCTCTTGGTCTGCTCCTCTGAAAAATCTATCACCAGTCAGGAGAAATATCAAGTACCGGGTCTGAAGGAATCCACTATCTCTAGCTTTTATTTCATTAACAAGCAAATCTGTCCTCATCAGTGCGCAAGATCGCCAACACATATTCCAATTTCTGTACACATCAGAATATATCAACCACAATTACATTATGTAGAGGGTAAATCACAGAGTAATTAATGTTGCTAATAAGCAGCATACAACGTCTGACAGTCTTAAGAAACTCAGGGAAACGTATCCCACTTACTTCAGTAAGATTTGAATCAGCTTTCTAAAGATTTGGATCTACACCTGGCTTATTATACAACCACATGTTGCAGTAAATGGGCTTATACTCTCTGTGTTTATCTGTAGGTCAGTGCACTCCTACTTCATCAGGAACTACTGAAAAAAAGCTTCTTTTATGCTTGTGTGTCTGCTCAAAAAAAAAAAAAAAGTTTTATTTACTCCGAATTATTGCCTGCTTTGAAACTACACTGGCAAAAAGAATGTTGCGTACAGGCCAATGTGTGTTATACAGAGAAATATTATACAAGAAAAGAAATATCTTACTAGTAAGCACAATATGTCATAGTGTACTTCACAAGTACGGTTGGTATGATACTTTCTGAAAGATTTACCAACCCTCTTGATCCAAATCACAAAAGCCATGATGATATGTCTTTGAGTACCCCTCAGGCTGCTGTTTAGATGTGCTGGAGAATGAAATCTGCTTTCCCTTCCTTGTCTTAGTCACATCCAGCAGAAAGTTACCCTGGAAAGTAAACACAAAATATGCAACTATATATATATATACATCCTATAACATCTATTCTGCACTCATACCCTGAAATATATGATTCAAGGGTGAAAAAGTCCCTTTCATAAGCTCATAAGCTTCATAAGTTTTATTTGGTTCTTTTTCAAAGCATCTGATGTAATCCACTGTAAAATCCATGTGACCAAACTGTGAAGATACAAGCAAAAGACTGTGCTGATAGAAATATAATTTGTCTCTTCAAGAAAATTTCAGGCAGTTTGTTTATTTTGGTCTCATTAGTCTGCGACTGCATGATAAATTACTTAGGTTAAGGGTAATTTAGTTTATGGCACATATGGTGTGAAAGGTTATTCCTTATTGTGCTGTTGTCACATAAAATCTACCTTTAAAAAAGTGAAGCCTTTATGTCACAATAAACAAAAGACACAAAGATATTGTGTAACAAATTACATACTGGGTAGCAATCTATAAAATTTTATTGTCTTATGAGGTTTGCATTGATTAGAATTTTACCCAAAAGCAAAGCATTACTGTTTCTTCAAGACACTGAAATAAAAGGAAAATAGAAATCTCCATTACAGGTTTGTTTTTTTATAACTGTAGCCACCAGAAACATCTCTGAATTATTCAATTAAATTCCTGGGCATAGCCTAGAGTTCACTTTACCTCTTCCCTGTTCATGACTGTGAAAACGCAGTGAGCTGCTTAGCACTGAAGTTCACCACAAAGCCAGGAAACAGCTCCTGACACAGGGCTATATTGCAAGATGATTCTGTAAAGCTTCTGTTGCCACATTTCCACTGTGAGATGTTAGTGGTTTACTGTTTGTTTGAGTGATTGCAGTGCCTGGAACTGTGGGTGAAAAATCAACAGTTTGTGCTGTTCATTTTCTACAATCATCTGCTTTCTGAAATGCACAATTTTGTGGAAGCAAAAGCCAATGCTTAGTCATGGTTAGGCTGCAAATCTGTCTTCACTTGACCATTTACACTCCACAGGCCACAGGAGAGTATATCAGAGACAGCATTTTAAACCAAATAATTTTTGTTGCTTAATGACATTGGAGAAGGAACAAGGTGGCTGACTTTTACCTGATGACTGATGGGAACAGATATTTTTCTTATGGATACAGACTGTTCCACCAAGGCCAATATACCATTTCCAATGCTGACCCACAACTGAGACTCTAGACTTTCAGAGCAATTAGACACATGGTTGATTAAAAAGTAGAAGTTACAATCAGAAAATACAAGGCGTAGAATTGCAACCCCAGAAATAAAACTGTCGGGGATGCTGACTTTCTCTGCCCCTGTAAAAAACCTCATGATACAGGAATTATACAAATCTCTCAGAAGTTGTATTAGTTTCACGACATATCTTCAAAATGACTGGCCTTTTTCTGTGCTTTCCCCTGATCTACAGAGATATTTATCAGCCTGGAGAGTGTTATCATGGGTTTTTCAGTTTCATTTCTGTTTTGTCTTTTTTTTGCATCAGGAGAACATGGGAGAAAGAATACTTGGCAGAAAGGCTTCACCCAGAGAAAGGCCATTGATTGGATTCCTAGCAATGTTTTGTATTTGAATGGATTTTCAGATATCTATATCCTTAAAGTAGAAGGACTTTATATATAAAGTAGAAGGACTACATATGTACTCGTTCTTTAAAGATGCAGTAAAAATACTGATCCTTAAAGCAGGGAGGTGATACATAAACAAGTCTGTTATTAATAGTATTAATTTGCATTATTCTATCCAGAAGAGAGTAATAGTAGCTGTCTATGTGGATCAGTATTATTTTACACACCTAATGGCAGATGGGGCTAAGGTGCCAATATTTTACAAGCCATATTCCAGTGATTTATAATGCATGGTAGAAAGCAACCTATCAGTGACAAATACCTTCACTGAAAACACATTTATTGTATTTGATCCTGTCTGTTGGACTATGCTTTGCCCAGAGTTGATCAGCAGGCCACAGCCTGTGCAATTACCCACTTCAATAATCAGTATCTGATTCTGATGAACTATAACATAGGCTTCTGTATTGTTCTGAATAAATAGGATGGTATAAATGGTATGACAGGCAATGCATTGATGACAGTGTATAGAGCCATTAAGTTTAATGCATAAAAAGGGGCCATTAAAATATGTATAAACATAATCAGAAATAAAGTTAAAAATACATTTAAGGCTGTGGTTGTTGATCACTCATAAAAGAATGAAAAATGCCCTGATTCTGCATCAATGCATGAGGATACCAGGCAGTATACACTATATGGCCTTGTTCAGGTCAGCTCTCAGATTACTTGTAGTCCTCCACATTCAAGTTTCTGTGCCATTTCAAGTGAGTGAGGTGGCTGTTTTTACTGTGATGGTATAAATTTTGGCTACTCCCTTGACTGCTATACCCAATGCTGGTAATGCTGCCTATGCTGGCAATGGACACTCAACAAAAAGTTGCAAGAGATGGCCCCAGGATGGTCTTACATGATGCTACTGCCCTAATCAACCCACAGGGGTTTGGGTTAAACTACTGCTGTCTTATGAACATCTTTTATACTCTCCCAACATCCCATCTCACTTTCAGTTGAGTACCGTCTTTAGACACTTAGTTGAAAAAGAAACCGCACACGCTGCTGGTGAGAGGGTCAGTTCTAGAAAGAAAATTGGACACGTCTTACAGTAAAACCAACCCAGATATTTACAGCCCATATAGAGGAACTTTCACCTTCACAGGGAGAGGAGAAGCACATGGGAAGGACAGCCTTGAAGATCTCCCAGCCCCAGTTGCAGGCCACTGCATACACAGGAAAAAAAATCTGGAACTGAGATTAATGACAGGGTTTCAGCGTGCTTTTCCTGCCATATTTTCTTAATCAATTTTCTATTTTGGACTTCCTGATTTCTCCAGTATGGTCTTTAAATGGGAGCTCCCACAAGAAATGTTAATAAAAAGGATCTCATCTGGTTTTACTTCAGCGTCACTTAGAATTGTGTTTTCTCACTACTTTTAACTCTTTCAAAGGTCACAGACATCACCCAGGCACTCATAGCACATACCACTATTAAGTGTGTGATTTTGTCCTGTTTACAATGAAGTTTGCAACATTTTATGATATAACCTTCTGCAAGACAGTTCAAAAAATCACCAGTGACTGGTACCTGTGATTCAGCTTTAGCGTATTTCATGAACAATTCCTAACTTGTGTTTTTTTTTCTGTCAAAATACTTCTTATGCATCTGTGGGTATGGATGAGAGTTTTGCATGGCTTACTCATACTTCACTGCACTTAACAGAGCCCCCTGGTGAGTCAGGGCTTTAGTTTTGGGTATTGCTGCTGGATGCTCTGGATGCTTCAATGATCCCCTCAGCATTGTCAAACAAAGTGGTTTTCTGTTAATTCTTTTCAGGGCTCAGATGGATTTTGAATCAATCTTGTTGAGAAAGTCAGCCAGCCAAAGAAGTAAAATCGTGACATGGTTAGTCATTTATATTTTACCCTGGATTAGTGAATGAGGTACTTTTTGTCAGTTCTTACACTTCATGCATAACTTTTATTCTACATTTTTTGACAAAAGTTTGATTTTGGCCATCTTTTGCGTGTGTCTTCCAAATCAGGCCTCTGTATCCCTAACCCAAAGTTTGATATCATCCATTATTCAACACCTTCAACAAGACTAACTTTAAAACTAGTAATCTCTCAGTAAAGCAGTGCAATTAATGTTGAAATACCTCACGTACAGAATAATACCAAATAGCACTCCCTAGAGCCTTCCTCGGGGCATCACAAAATACCAATAGTCTTCCTTGAAGTCTGTAGGTATCACATATTCTTTAAGATTTATCAGTAGATCCTAGCTCACCTAAGTGAGCCTTTTACATTAAAATGCAGAATATTTTTCCTGCAAATTTAACAGTGGACTCTACATCAGCTCACAGTGCACCCATTTTATGCCAGATCTGAA
This sequence comes from Psilopsiagon aymara, assembly GCA_024733675.1. Lineage (NCBI taxonomy): Eukaryota > Metazoa > Chordata > Aves > Psittaciformes > Psittacidae > Psilopsiagon > Psilopsiagon aymara. Next base: position 6,410 of record JANRGW010012244.1, on the reverse strand, counting down.
TAATCAAAATGTACCCCCAATGCTGCTTGTTGCAATAATGCGCTTTGCCCACTTTATTTTGATCTATCGTTTTTATCACTCTGTAATTCATCATACAGATTACCCACTGTTTTCCGTAGGTGCTGCTGCCCCATAACACCCAGCCTAACCTGGCAGGAAGGATGGTGCAGAGCACCCACCACTACAGCCCCCTACAGCTATGGAAGGGGGTTTTAACATGCTGGAGTTTTCCTATTCCTTGAGATCTTAGGCTATGGTCTGCTTTTCTACTCAGCTTTTGCTTTTCGCCTTTATAGTCTTCATGGCTGCAGTAGTGTACGTTTTATCTGAAAATACTGCATTTACTACAGTATAAAGAGGCCATTATTGTTCAGCTACATTTACCATTGTTCTTTCTTCCCTCCCCTCTCTTTCCAATGTCTTCCTAGAATTATCTAGTATATACTATGCTCACTTATTCCTGCTCGCACCAGATACAACACAGTTATGTTTCTTCCCCGAAGCTCAGTGTCCTCAGAGGAGTATTTAGGTTAAGAGCAGTTTATTCCTGGCTGAAACTGCAGCAATTGTATGTGGGTTCATAAGTCCGGATTCTCCTTTGCTTCAGGCAGCTGCTAAAACACAAGGTGATGTCTCAGATGGAGATGAAAATGGAGAGGTGCAGTAGTGGGGCATGAAGCATCCCTGCCGTTGCGGCAAGGATGATCCCCACAGCACAGACTGGTGTTTGTGGCATGGCAGCAGCACAGGGGTGAATGATCCTATTAACAGACAGAAACACACAGGGAGATCTGGCCAAATGATGCAATAAACTTATAGCCCTCTGCTCAGCTGTCCCCCCAGCAAACACGGAAAAGAAAAGCTTATGTGACAGCTGCTGAAGCCAAGAGCCTTCACTGAATAGTGTAAAGCAAGAGAATGCTGAGGATGCACAATGAACTCAGTCACAGATCTGTTATCTGCTTTTCAGGCAGCCACACCTGAGCAAGGTGCTCTTCTCATCATATTTCCATTTCCCATCATAGCTCTGTTCCTCACCATAGCTCTGTTTCTCATCATATCATACCTCCTGCCTGGGACAGGGGTGTTTCATGGGGAATGTTTGCACTGGTACCAGCCTGACCTTATCCGGGTCAGAGGTTCTTGGTACTTAAGCAGCAATGACAGCAAATATTTATAGTACTTTTAGTTCTACAAGAATTCTCTCCTTGAAGAATGAGTCTTTTCCTTTTTTCACTTTTATGTAAGGTTTTGCAAAGAAATGCATGAATAACTGTTCCTAGTTGAGCGGTGTATGAAATGAAGATTTTCCTTATAAGTAGAAAGTATCCCTCTTTCAGGTCTTTCCTCTGTGGCTATGCCCTCACCAAGCAGATGGCTATACAGCTGGCTGGGCATTACACAGTAATATAGTTGGTAAATATAGATATTTAGTATGGATCTTTGGGTGGGAAAAGTGAGACAGGACTGAAAATACAGACCTAACTCATGGATATGATGGAATAGAGGGACCAGAGCAGGTTTAGGGCAGTGAAATTAGACCTGCACCTCCAGCGGCTTCAGAGTAAGTAACACTGGAAAAGAGAGAGTTAAAATTATATATGGCTTTTAGCTTCATATGATAGCTCCAGAAAGGACTAGGTCACCTCTGCGGAGAGTCTTCAGCAATATGTCATAGCTAATGATGTCAGTGCTGAGAAAAAAGTGGCAGTTTAAGTGACTGTAATAGGGGTAAAACCTCTAACCTACTGTGCAGCCTAAGTGCTCTTGTTAAATCAGCAGACAAAACAATTTCTGGGAGAGAAATTTCCTCAGTGCCCAGAACTGCCAGCAATTGCAGAGATTACCTGCTACTACCAGCCTAAGAAAAACAAACCCATTTTGGGCTAAGTGCCTGAATGAAAGAAATTAGCAGAATGGCATCAGTTCGAGGAGAGCTGCAGTACCACGGACCAGCTGCAATACAATATGTAAAACAAAACAGTATGCAGCAGTCACCATCCAGCATTTATCTGACTCTAAATCAAGCATTAGTAGTAGCTGCAACAGTGGCTGCTACCAGACATGCCAGAGAAGTGAAACCAATTCACAAAGGATGTTTAGCAGCTGCAAAGGAGATCAGCCTGGATACACAGCATGTACATCCAAACTGTTTGTGCTTCCTCTGTAGAGAACACTCCCACAGCACAAGATGCTTGGTTTTCTTTACTTGGCTCAAGGACAGACTCCTTGGAAGCTGTAAGACTCTAGTCAGAGGCCACTGCAGGCAAACCCAAACTCTGCCTACCAAGACTGCTGAGAGTTTTCAGAAGAGGGGTGGGAATGCTTGATAGTCCATGTGGCACAGCTGTCTAATTTAGGTGATAAAAATCTACATTTTATCTGGATGCCTTTACAACTGGAGGAAGCACAATTTATAGTGAGGTTTGCTCTGGTCCTGCTGCTTTTGTAATTTCATGGTAGGATTATCAGAAACTGCTTGGAGACATGAAGTTTACAGAAAATTCAGTGCATTTAATCCCCATCTCTCCCACCAAAGACACCACTTACGTGCTCTATGTGCCAAACTCAGTGTATGCACTACTTGAGAGGGAATGTCTTGGAGGAGTGAGTTTGAACTGGTAGTGTACAGTGCATCAGGTTTTCAGAAACAATGACAAATATTCTGTGGTCCAGCAAGACCTATTTTTGGTGGACTCATGCCCCAATGAACAAGACACTTGGACAGGATGAAGACTAAAATGCACAAAAGCAAAAGATGTGTTTGAAGGGCAAATAATCATTGAACATCCGAAAATTCATTCATTTGACTGCAGGACACCTGGTGCAGCAAAGAGCTTATCTATTTCTAATGTCAATCACAGGGGTGCAAAAAAAAAAAGGTGCTGGTGAAAGGTACTTCTCATGCTTGCTAATAACATAGACTAGCATGACTTTTGCCCAGAATAGAGAGCATTCTCCTCATTAACCTCCTAAAATCTTCCTCTCCCCAAGTCTATCAGCACTGGAGTTTGAGCATTGTGGAAAGGTGAATGCATGCAGTACATAGTGCAGTGTGATAGCAACAGCTCTCACACTCGGCACTCAACAAGATGCTGTTTCATCAAAACCCAACCTCTTCAGAAGTACACCATCACTGACAGAATTTTCTGTGGGAAGACTTCTCAAGTACATGGGTGTCGTGGTTTAAGCCATAAATCAGCCACACAGTTTGTTCACTCACTTCCCCCTTTTTCTTCCCTCTGCTCCTG